>CM017459.1:0-144394 GCA_007674295.1 Antonospora locustae
GGCGGGCACATGCATTGTCGCGGGCTGCAGAGGCTGTTGATCTGAAACCTGCTGCAGAGGACGGCAGCATCAGGAGAAACATCATTTTGCTGACGGACGGAGGCGACAGCAATCTGCGGGAAATCACCACCTTGTACAGCGCGAGGCAGCGAAGGGCACGCGGTTTTTTGCGATAGGCATAGGCAATGGTGTGTCGTACGACACAGTCATGGAGGTTGCGCGTGCGGGCAGGGGCACACATGACTTCATTCGTGATGCATGCGACGTAGGATCGTGTCTCAGCTCGATGCTGGAGAAGACAGGAGGCACGGAGTCTCTGTACAACTTCGGCGTTCATAACTACGTGCACGAAAGCATAACGCGCTTCGTCCACATGGGATGCCTGGATGTGAAAAACAAGATTGTGCAGGTGCCATCAAGAAAGCACATGCCAACGCTCTTCACCAACGAAAGGTACGTGATCTACCTTGTCCTGCGGGGAGACATACCAGAGTACTTTGAGTTCATAATCAACGACGAAAGGCACAGAGTCAGCAGAAGAGAGATCGAAGTGAGTAGCATGAAGGATGCAGAGGCCTTCCGAAGGGAGTTTGCACACAGCGTCGACCGGGAGTTCCGCCTCGAGCTGTACGAGGAGTACGACAAGAGAGTCCGGAGTCACACGGACCTGGCGGGAATGCGGGAGACGTGCAGGCTGGGGATCGGCGACGTGGAGAAGGCGATTGCAAGTGACGACGTCTTCTGGGAGAAGTACAAGAACCAGGTTCACTTCGCAATGAGGCACCGCCTGCTGACACCAGACACGGCACTGGTGCTTGGAGACAGGCTCGAGGACAGAGACGACTGGGTGCAAAGAGACATCGAGCCGATCATCGAGCAGTACATCAACAACTGCTCTGGAGAGCAGCACTTTGCAACGCGGCGTTTTTGCATGGATGCACTTTGCTGACGGAATTCAAACCGACAGCGTGTCTTCACGCACTGCACAGATAGACTTCTCAGAAGGCCCAGATGGCGACGACACTGTGTGCGGAAAGGCCCTGCGGGCGAGAGGGAGGCCTGCGGCCTTCTTCCGCGTCTTCTACGCGTCTTTGACGCAAACACGAGTAAGAGCCCCAACACGCTTGCGAGCGAGCTTGCAGACTCCTCGCCGCACACGGGTGTTGACAGGCTGCTGGTCGCGGGCATTCTCAGCGGCGTGCAGGAGAAAATGGCAGGCAGCACGGAGAGGAGCCTGAGGCACGAGATGATGTGCACACTTGTCGAGAGGCTTCTTGGAACGGGCAACAGAATGAACGCAAGCCTTGTCACGTATGCAAGAGCAGCAGCTGCTGTCTGAGCAAATTGAGCACAGAGACGCTCGTGTGTTGGCTGGAGCAGCAGCTTTATTAAAGTTATCCGACTGGAAAGAATCTAAAACTGTCTCGCGGCTGCGGCTCGCTGCATGCACTCACTCGCCACCGCCGGGCACGGTGAGAGTGTCGCTGTCCAGGTGCAGAAGCGCGTGTTTTGCATGCACAGAGAGCTGCGCATTCTCGCAGCACACGGCAAGATAGAAGAAGAACCTGTCCTGCGCAGCAAGACACTGCGCGACATGCGCTGCACCGGGCATGTTGTGGAGATGCTCTACTGCGCAGAAGACCTCCTCCAAGCATCTCTTTGTCAGCGGAAAGTGTTCTGCAGCAAGAGCAATGTGCTTCATGCACATGCTCTGAGCAGCCCACAACGTCGCTGAGACATCCAGAGCTGTCTGTCCTCTGTACTCGTCGCCCACCTCCACTCTCTGCTCCCAGTCTTCTGTTCTGTTCTCTCTTCTCTTTTCTTGCTGTTACTGCGCCTAAGATCTATTGTCTTTCTCTCCCCATCCGCTGTCAAACGCATTCCGTGCTCCTCTGCATACAGCCTCAGATGGTGCTGCATGTACAACGAGAAGCTTTCTGGCTTTATGCCCCTCACCTCCACTTTTTCTCTGTGCATTTCTGTGTTTTCTATCGCTCCCTCTTTGTGGTCTTCCTTTGTCTTTTCTGCCAGCCTGCCACTGCACGCTTCTTTCCACTCCTTTTGTATCTTCAGATGCTCCATCAGACGCAGAATGTCCGCCATGTCGTCTGCATTCACCTCCTCCTGCTCTCTTCCAACCAGTATGTTGTATGTCTTCTCAAAGATCTCATGGCTCTCCCTCCCCAGTTTGTCATCGTTTTCATATAGTTACAGACACACAGCATGTCGACTTTCCCTGTGCTCTGGTATGCCATTGCATACAGAATCGCCTTCGCCTTTTCGGCACCAACGTTGCTCTGCTCTTCTCCAAGCATCTCAACTGCCCTCTCAAACACCTCTCTGTCCCACTGAACCTCCACTCCTCCTCTCGTATCGTGCATGTCTCTGCTCATACTGGCCATGGCTCTCAGAATCTTCACTACCTCCTTGGCACTCACGTGGCCCTGCTCCCTTCTAATCATCTCGGATACCCTGCCAAACGCCTTTCTGTCCCACTGAACACACACGTCGAATCCGTACGCTTTCTCATTGACAATGTCTCCATTGTTGTCCACAAGAATGCGTCCTGCTGCCCTGTGTGCACAGCCATCTCAGCACATCCATTCCCACGCAGACCGTCCTCTGCAGATACATGGGCTGCTTCTCTGTCACCTGTAAATGTCGTAAAGCTACTGTTCCTTGGTTTGTGCACACACGTCCACAGACTCAACTTTGCAGTGTGTGATGCGAGACTCGGCCAAATGATGGCGCAGAAAGAATCTTTATTTGCTCATCAGCCTGGTGCTGTGCTCGTGTCCGCGTCGTCCCATACATGCCCCTTTCATCTCTGCATGCCTCCGCTAGACTTTCGCTGTTCGGTGCTCTCCTCTCTGGGCTCATGTACACGGTGTCTCTCTTCTCCACACTCCTCGTGCTCTTCCTGGTCTCCTCGCCTGCTTCCGTGCCACGTACGACAGCGCGAGCTTTCTGCAGAACACGTCCAGCACGCCCCCACACAGTGCAGGCCCGCACATGGGCACACACGCCCGTGCACTCTCGGCCTGACCAGCACTGCCCGTGCGAGTCTGTGTCCATTCTCCATCCTCGTTCTGTGTTGCAGCTAACACCATCATCCCCAAGCTCGCAGCCTCAAACACTTCCTCTACTTCGCTCTCCCGTAAGTCCCACTCCAGTCGTGCTCTCTGTGTTGAGCGTGGCTTTGTGCCTGTGCTGGGCACCGCCTCCAGACTCCGCCAATGCGCTACATGTCTTTGGCTCTCGGTGACTGCTCCGATTGCATAACACACAATTCATCCTCTTCCTCTTCGCTCTCCTCAACCTCTTCTAGTGTGATCGCGCGCCTGCTGAACACCAGCACCGTCCTTGCATAGTACATGCCCTTGTCCTCTATCGCCTCGTTTCCCGTGCTTCCATAGTAGTACTTGTACTCGTACACCACCATTTGTTTTTGCTGCGCGCTATTCACCTCAACCAGCTCGTTAACCCTGCGCAGCCTTTTCTTGTCGTCGTCTCTTATCGCCTCCTCCATGCACACCTCATCGTCTGCATATTCATCGACGTCAAAGTCTATCTCCGGCCCATACATGTCTACTTCCGGATACATCACTAGTAGCTTCGCACACCACCCGTTCTTCTTTAGCGCCCTGTACACCCGCAGATCCATCCCCTTCAGCACACACTCCAAGCTCTCCTCCACGCACTCCTCTTCCCAGCTCCCCGTGCATCCAATTGTGTACTCCTGCGCAGGGTGGTAGGCATATCTTTTTCGGCCGTCCAGCCTCGCCAGCAATCCCCCCAGCTCTCTTGATGCAAGCGCATCCACTCTCCTGCCTGTCTCCTCCTCCACTCTCTCCTTCTCGTCTTCCCTGCTGCCTTTGTCCAGATACACGTCATACGTCAGTGTCAGCCTTGTCCCCCTTGTGACCGTCGACACCTCGTGGTCCGTGTCGCAGAAAAAGCATGCCCAGTCCATCTCCTTCTCCCCCGCCTTTCCCCACTCAAAGTCTATTCGTATTCCCCGCTTGTCCGTCACAGAAAGCACCCCGCCCTCAAAGCGAAACGGAAGACACACCACTAGCGATGCCACCATGCCCTCTCCCCGCACCGTGTCCTTGTGACTTGCGAAGTGCCCGCCCTCCTCGTATATTCCCAGCTTGTGTAGCTTCACCGTGAAGTCCCTGTCTCCTAGCAGCCTTCTGACCTTCCTGTAGAGCTCTGCATTGTTCTGCGGGACATACTGCGTTGCTATCTCACTTCCCCTCAGCTCACGCGCCTTTCGGACGCTCTCGTCATACACCGTCTCCGGCCCCTTTCCGAAGCACGACTGCGTCGCGCATGCCTTCATCCTCCTTAGATCCGCGTCTGTCCAGCTGTGCAGGTCGATCGTCCCCGGCGCCGACTCCTCTCCTGCCCTCCAGTACACCAGTTTTGAGACATCGTCTCCGAGCTTAACTCGCCCTCCCGTGCAGAACTGCTGCGTTCCGCATTTTTCTACTATCCTCTCAAACTCTGTCTTTGCATCCGCCTCCTGGTGTCCATCCTCGCTCCTCCCGGCCCATGCTCTTTCTGCCACCATGCTCATCTGCACAATCATGCCTGCACAAAACGCCACTCGGACTCCGTTTCCAAACATATGGGCTCCTTCCTTTTTGCTTTAAGCCCTACCCCTTTCTAGCATCGTCTTCTTTGATATCCCAACAAAACCCCCTGCTCCAATGCACCTCGCCTGTCCGCGCTCGTGCCTCTCCCGGCGCCTCGTTGCCTTTCCCTTCCAACCCGATGTCTCGCCTCCCGTGTCCCTCTGCCGCTCCGAGCGCGGCGTGTCATGGTCCCCTCTCTTCGTGCCCGTCTGCACCTCTCTCGGAAACTTTCCCGACTTTTTGCGGCTCTGCCTGTTGTAACAGACGACTGCGCTGGTGTGAACGCTGCTGGCATGATGCGAGCGGGGCTTGTGCTGGTGCTAAACACACCCTCCGTGTTGCTAGTTCTCATACTGAATTTCGTACTTGCCGGTGAAGTGCACAGTGAGTGCACTCTCGTCTGGACGCATGCTGATGTCCTGTTCTCATACTGAATTTCGTACTTGCCGGTGAAGTGCACAGTGAGTGCACTCTCGTCTGGACACATGCTGATGTCCTGTGTGCCGAGACAACACAGCACATGCATTCCCATGCACTCCATTCTCTGCAGATACATAGGCTGTTTTTATCGTCTGTAAATGTGGTGAAAGTGCTGTCATTCTGCCGTGTGTACTGTCACTTCATTCGTGCACACATCTCCGCAGACTCGATGATGCACCTAGCAGTCTGTCTCTCTTTGAACTGAGGTTGACAGTGCGTGTGGATACTCGTGCTAGAATGTGACGGATGTAGAAAGATCCTTTATTTGTTCATTCGCCTGGTGCTGCTGTTGCACTGTGTCCACGCCTTTTCGAACGTGCTTCTTCTCTGCTGTCCGACGCTGCCTGGTTGCATGACCGTTTAGAGTATTGTGGTAACGTTTGTGTTAAATCATCTGTTTTCTTCAGGACTTTCCACAAACTCTCTTTTAGTTGTTCTGTGCTTTTCTCGGGTTCTCTGTAGGTTCGTGTGCTCTGTGTCTCTCTTCTGCATACTCCTCTCGCCCAGCCTTCTCGTGTCCTTGTTGATCTCCTAGGCTGGTTTCCGCATCACGTACAAAGCGTGCACTTTCTGCAGAACTCGTCCTGCACGCTGTCTCTGCCAGCCCAAATGCACTCTCCACACGTGACGGTGCATGTCGGTGCAAACCGCAATGTCACTGTCAATGTGCACAGGCCACCCACTGCAGCGCTCTGTGCCGCAAGATGAAGATCAGATTAGTGCTACAGAGACTGTGGCAATGCTATTTATTGATGTCAACTGGTCAACTGCCTCATGAAAGTCTGGCCAGCACCACATGTTGGGCCACATGCAGCTCAGGACAGTTCAGGCCTCGCTGTGTGCAAGGTGCAGTCCAGAATGGCCTCTGAACAGAGCAAGCAAGATTCCGGCATGTTTCTGTACTTGATGCTGGCAGCCATCCACCCATGCTCGCGTGACCAGCCGATGGACTCTCAAACGGACTCTAGCGTCTCAGAGAATCTTTGAGTGGCCTCTGCACTCGGCCGATCGAGTCTTTGGACAACAGCTGAACGGACTAAGTCCAAGGGGCCTGCTTTATTCATTAGCAAGTGCAGTCTCGGTTGTCCATGCAGCAATGCTGAACAGCACAGGCACTCCTCAGCTCCGCACAGTCGTGTCCGTGAGCGTTCTGCCCACTCAGCCTGCTTCTTGAAGCTGCGAACTGGCCAACAGCAGACACTGCTGTCCAAGTTGCAGAATGCAGCATTGAGCAGTCAGTGCATGATGCACTCTGGAGACAGTATCTGCAAAAAACGTGCAGCACCAAGGACAAAGGCGGAGAGAACAAAAGCGCACATTATCAGACTTTCTGGTGATGATGGCTGCGCGCCGTACAGTGTGGAAGACATCTTTTCGCTAGCAGCAGTAGCAACATTCAGCACAGACACTTCCTGAGCACAGAGAATGCCGCGATGGAAAGGTGCGCCTTTCTGGCCAGAAGCGAGACACATGCTTGTTGTGGGTTCTGGACGCAAGGTATCTGTTTCAGACATGATGCTATATTGACCATGAAACCCTCGAATATTTGAGTTGCAAGTCATATAGTTCTTTTTCGCTGAAACCAAGTTCTCTTACTATGTCATCGTATATTCCGGCAGTCTCAAGTTTCTTTTTATTCACCGCTAGTATATGTTTCAATGCCTTGAGGTACACAAGTTTTTCTACTTCATGCAGAGCAGCGTTGCTTCTTATATTGCTTTGTATTGTTTTGTAGTTTTGAGGGTCTTGCATTGTGAGAGAAACCACCTCATTTGCCATTTCTATAATTTCGGATACTACTTCTAATACTTTATTTCTGAATGCGTTTCTCTCTCTTATTTCCTCTACGTCTTTCTCATTCAGTTCCAGAAATACCGGCTTCTGGCACAATTCGTACAGGCACTCGTTGTCAAACTGATCCGACTTTCGCCAGTCCATCAAGCATCTGCTGTGATACACATGTCCGCATGCCAACGCCGTGTACACAACCTTGCTGCATTCTGCGCGTGTGTCGTAGTTGTTTTCGCACACAGGACACTCCGGCCCTACCGAGTCCTCTTTCACGTGCGGCTTCTCGTCAATGAGAGCCCCTCTGCACAGTCCACAGTTGTTGTCGTACAGAACGTTTCTGATAAGTCCGTCGGACTTGCAGTGCCGGCCACAATATTCGTCGTAAACCATGCAGAACACGTGTGTGCTCAGTGGAATCTGCTTGTCCTTCCTTTCGAGCTGCCGCGCAACAAGCTCTACTTCTGTCTCGGCCTCCTCCTTGCAAAAGCATTCGTGAAGCCTCTCTAGCACGCCTTGCGAAAGCCGTCTGAATTCATCGCGGTCCGTGCGCACCTTCCGCCGAAAAAGAATCTGCTTGTAAACGCTGAGTATGTCACCTGCGTCAAGTGCTGAAGTGCTGCTCAGACGCTCTACTACTGCCCTGTCGCTCATGTCTTCTATCGAGTCCATGCTGAGGTCGCATATATCCGTGTAAGAAAGGCGTCTGCTACTGGCTGATGCACTCTTTCCATTTTCAAGCATAAGTGTGACAAACTCGACGTATCTGGATCTTCTGCTTCTTATGTGCTTTATAAGAATCTCTCTTAGTCTGCTGTGCTTGTTCTCCATAAACGCAGCTTTCAGCAGTATTTTCCCGTCCTCTGCTGACATAATTCGAAGAAGACATGCGTTTTCTACTTTCTCAGCTACTCCTTCGCACTCTAAAATGCTTACAACTTTTTCCACAGAAGAGTCCTTCAGAAGTCTGTCTATCTCGTTCTTGTCAACGAGTAGCCACGAGAGGTGATTCCAGTGTTTGACATCCTCTATGCTCTGCGAGTTGGCGATGTAATCAACAATCCATGCGGAGATGTGTTTTTTTAGCTTGGGGATGGTCATGATATTGTCCAGTACATCGTCCTTACACTTTAGTAGGCACAACAACACATCACTTGTCATGCATTCCCTCATCATCTTGCTGCTGTCAGATATGATTCTGAGAAGTCGTCTTCTCTCGAATACGATATGCTGCAGAGACGGAGTGCCCAGTATGTATTTGACTACGTTCAAATGCTCGTTATTAATGGCTTTTTCCACTCCTATTTCGGTTATGGTGTTGGTTATTCTACTGTGCACAGATATCTCTCGAATTACCTCAAGATACCCTTGCTCCATGGCTCTGGAAACATCGTCTGTACGCACGTACTTTTTGTTCGTCTCTTTTTTGAGAAGCTTATGCAGCTTCTGGTGGTCGTTCTCAAGAATACATCTCTTGACCTCCGTGATGTTTCCATATGCTCTATTGGCTTGGTATTTTGAAAAAAAAATAAAAAACGCCGCAAGCAATACGCAAATTATTACTGCGATTCTCAATGCTTTTTTCGAAAACATTATGGGGTGTGTTTTCTCTCTTATAAGTTGTCTTCACAACATATATTTATTCCTTCCATTAAAGGAGAGCGGTTAATGACAATGCTGAGTCTGCCTAAGAAATATTCAACTGTTGTGCACAAACATCATCAGTTCACATATTTCACTGGTCTTTGGAGATGTAGAATTAAAAGTGCTATTCTATTACGAGAGTCTGCTCTGAAAAGGATTGCCATGGCAAATGCAATGCACAGTGAAAACTGTCGAGGCAGAGGACATTATGCACACTGCGCCTTGAATGCCCATGCAAGCCTCCTAACTGGAATAGTAAAAAAGGTCAAAGCTAAGCTTTTATGCAGCAATATCAGCCTACGGCGTATGCATGGGAGATAGAAGAAAAGAGAGAGATGTAGTAGCCCTTTTGTGTAAACGTTGGAAGCATTTCATATTTAATTTTCCCATGCTTCTGAAGGTTCAGAACACGGCTTTTGTTTCAAAAGCACTGCACTGGATCGATTCCGGTCTTTTAGGAAGTGTCCGACTTGCCGCTCCCACTTGAGCTACCCTTATCCCCGTTTGAAGCAAACATGAAGGTGAACCCGAGCAGCCAGAGAACAAAGAACAGAAGTACCAGCGAGCCTACAACGATGAGCGCTATGTTGAGAATGTTGTTCATTTCCGGTCTGTGTTCTCTCCCATTTTGTAGTTTTAGGTGACAAATGAATGCAGAATTAATGACGTACGGTAGGCCAAATATAAAACACACGTCATACCTACAGACAAGGGCCTATTGCTTGTGCGTTTTCTGATACCTGTCTCAGCGGTTCTGAGCAGGACACTGTGTAGGGGTAACAGTGCAAACAAAAGAGGCCCCAATGCTGGATCTCTTTCTCTCGCAGAAGACAATGACGTCCATGAAGAGAATGACGTACAGGCAAATTCTTCTCCAGGGAATAAGTGCAGTATACACGTTCATGGGCACTTACATGCTGTGGAAGTTGATTGGTGTTTTGCTTGACAACGACAGCCCGGTCGTTGTTGTTTTGAGCGAAAGCATGTCGCCTGGCTTCAGACGCGGTGACATTCTGTTTTTGACGCCAAGAGCATACACAACGGGTGACATGGTGGTGTTTCAGCTGCGAAAAGAGGAAATACCTATCGTGCATCGAGTCATCAGAAAGTATGGGCAGAGGACCCTTACAAAGGGAGACAACAACGAAAGAGACGACATCATGCTGTACAGAAGGGGACAGTACATGCTGAATCCAGAGGATGTAAAGTCTGCTGTAGTGGGAAACCTGCCATTCTTTGGCATGCTGACCATATGGGTGAACTCCTATGCATACTTGAAGTTCCTGGTTGTACTCTTTACTGCGCTCAATGTGTTTTTTGAGCGCGAGGAGTAGTGTTCTCATAGACGACACTTGGGCCCTGTTGGAAACCGCTCCTAATAGAAAAACAGTAGCACCCATGGACTTGGAAGACGCTTTTGAACGTCTGAACAACAGCAGTACACGCAACCCTCTTGTTTCCAGACACTTAAGTCAGATGAAGATGCTTGAGAGCAGCAAAAAAAAGGACGTCGATCTCCGCTTTGGGCTTCTCCGCCTTGTTCAGGCGCACGAATCTCTTCTGTATGTTTTCTACAAAAAGCTGCTGCGCGCATCATCCTTAAGCTTCCACGGCTACAAGCTTCAGGGAGAGACTCTGCTGACATACAAGGAAATCAAAATTCAAGGAAAAATTCTGGTTCTGTGCCCAGACCATGTGTTTTGCGATATAATTCGCTGCGAAATGGTGGTTCAGAGGCTAGGTGGAATAAACACGTTCTTTGATGTCCTCATACACACACCGATGCCCTTTCTGTTTGTGCCAGACGCTGTTTTAAATGATGTCACAGAGCTCACTGAGGCTGTATTCAACAGTCCCACATCCTCAAGCACATGCATTGGTTATGCAGGTTCGACATCATTTGTACTGCTGGAGCCATTTACGCTGCAGAACATCGGGCTTAGCTTCCTGTGCAGAGAAGTGATAGAGGACGAGAGAGTGTGCTCGCTTCTCTGCGGCTTTGCATACTGCAGGGCGCAGGGAGACAGGGCTCTTGTTTGATCCTGGCAGTGCAACAGTAAAGTTTTTATTAATGATTAGACCTTTGTAGACTCGTGCCTTGCCCCTGGGTTTTATAGAGATGCACTCATGTCAATACACGAAGAACACTGCAAGCAGGACAACCAGCGCACTTGCATCCTGAAGCAGAATACCGCGCTCTGCAATCTGAGACCAGAACACAAAGGCCTTGAATAAAAAACTGGAGAGTTGCGCAAATATCGTGGACACAAGTCCAATTGCAGCAAAGTAGTTGAAGTTGAGAAACGCATTCAGAAGAACTGCAAGAAGAACAAGCAGAAAGTACTGGGGGCACCAGCATTTTCTGTCCTCGGCAAGCAGCAGAGGCCAGTACAAAATGGCGGTCATTGCACCAGAGAGCGATAGGTAGTAGTATGTTGTGTACAGGCCGCGCAGATGCTTGGCATGATCTGCATTTCCTGGGTCCTTGAGGATTATTCTCCTCATCCACGGTATGTTTCGTGCAGACAAGCATGGTGTGTGGATGTCTATACTTGTACTTTTCCCAGAAGATGTACTTGCTGGTGTTTTTTCTGTCAACCACCTGCCAGCAGCATGCATGTTGTCTCTGGAGTGCGTACGATCTTCTTTGTCCCTGTCTTGAAAAGGCCTGGCATCAAGGCCCTGTGCTCCATGAAAACTGGTCTGTGAGAGCGGGCTCTTGAGATACACACTCATTCTTCTGCATCTTTCCATGCTCTCAAGAACCTCATACTTCTGCAGTTGCAGTCTCTCGATTCTGTCATCAAGGGTTACTATCCTCCTTGACATTCTGCGGTAGAGAACACTATAGAGACTTGATATGAATGAGGAGAAAAGCAGACACAGACACCCCAGATACTCACCCTCGCCAATGATTGCTGCAGCCATACATGCCAGAATAACCAGCACTGCGCAGCGCATCTTTGTGCCCACTGCCTGGTGTCTGCTGAACAGAAAGCGTGTGAAGAGCACGCTTGAGCAGGAGAGTGCCATGGCTGTTGTGTCCGAGACGCACTGTGAAATCGAGAGACGGAGCAGGGACTTTATGTTTGAGATCATTCCAAGTGCCAGTGTGTACAGAACGAAACTGTGTCTGTGGATGCCTGTGCGTTTTTCTATCAGGCCCAGAAGATGCCCTCTGTGTCTTGCGATCTCAAGCAGAAACAGCGTGCCGCAGAAAGAGTGCGTTGCATATGTAATGAGGTGGCCGGACACGTCAAAGTGCCTGTAGAGGTACCTAAAGTTGATAAAAGAAAGCGTCTCTAGAAACAGCCTGAAGAGCACAAGCAGAAACCCTACTTTACTCATGTGCATTCAGAAAAGCCGCTCTTATGACAATAAAGGGGCCGAATAAAGGGGCTGGCAAGGACACTGCACCAAAAGGAGCACAACGCCTCTCTATGCCTGAGGGGCACTGCTCTCCTGGGGCTTATCTCGCAGAAGGGCTCCACCACCCCACTTCTTCATCGTTATCTCGTAGTTGTCCATGAATATTGCGTTAATCTTGGCAAGGATGTTCTTGAACTCAACGCTGTCCTTGGGCGCAACGTCACAGAGGCAGATGCAGCTTGTCGACTTAAGATGTACAAGGGTACCAAGCTCCTTTTTGCCGTTGACAATTGCATAGGGAATGCCCATCTTTCTGCAAAGTGTGGGCAGAAACACAACAACCTCTATGGGGTCCACGTCCGATGCAATTATGACAATCCGGGCTTCCTTCCTCTCAATGAGGTCTGTTACGTGCTTGAGCCCGAACTTTATGAGAATTGGCTTGCGACCTGCGCGTGGATTCTCGCTCATAAGCCTCTTTTTCTTCTCAGCTCTTGTCTCTGGAATATAGTTTCTGAATAGCGACAGCACCTGGTCCATATCCTGCTGGTTCAGGAACGTCGAAAACTGGTATACTGCAGGCGGAATGCGTAGCGCGTTTCTGTACAGATGTACACGCTCTGCAATGAGTGCTTTTCGCTCCTCTCTCTGGTGCTTCTGATCCAGATCACGAGGGTTTCTGCGACGTTCTATCATTTCTCTCTTCGCTTGAGAAGCCATGGGCAAATTTTTTCCACCTGCAAACACAAATCTCGAGTGCAGGCATAGGCCATGGACCCCCGTCGTCCCTGCCTGCGCATAAACGCCATCTCAGACGTGCACGAGCCGCCAGAATACAACTGGTGGACAAGACTCCGTGTCAGAAAGGAGACAGAAGCTGTGTGCGAGTTTCCACATAGCGATGCACCTGCAGCAGACGCGTGCATCGAAAGGATGGATGAAAAGCCCATTGGGCTGAGACTTAGTACCTTCCACCGGGCATTGGGAAAGAACGACGACCCCGCACTTGTTGAAAGGGCCATCCGTGAGCATCTTGAGCAGCAGAGAAGAAAGCACAAGGATACAAACCTAATGAGAAAGGCGGAGGCCATACTCAGGCGGGAGTACTCGGGGCAAGTGAACTCTCTGGTTGTTTTGCTGAAAAGCACAGCAGGCACACGTATAGCCAGGAGAGGGAGAATTGTCAGAGGCAGTGTGGCGCTCGGAATTTTCGAAAGCCCACGCAATCTCTCCTGCATGAGAAGGTTTCTAGAAAAGAGAGGCGCGTTTGTGCTATGGAGGGGACGCAGTCCTGGGTGCTTTTCCAATTTCAAAGTTGTAAGATACCGTGAGGGCATTGAGAACACAGACGAGCTCTTCTTCTACAAATCAGTGCTGATCAAGGCCATGGATTCTTGCATGAATGGCTCCGAGGCACTGTCTGAAAAGTAGCACGGTGTGCCCCTGGGAATGGAGGACCATTTCATTCTTCGTCTACCCAGCAAGCTAAGAGCAGAGGTTGAGGAGGAGATGCAGCGCGCTGCACCGCCAACAAGCGAGGTGGAGGTGAGGAGCGACGGGCTGATATTCTACAAGCACAGGAACAAGCGCTATGAGACTCAGGTTGTGAAGCTTCCGTGCATCGTTGAGTCGTACAAGACGTTCGACAACAAACAGTTCTGCAAGATTGCAGATATCTCAACGCTTATTGTAGTGAAGGAAAACGGAGAGCAGCTCGACATGAGAATGCTGCAGAACAGTGGGCTGACGCCACCCATGAAGTACGTGAGGTTCAGACGGTTTCGAAAGAGAAAGGTTCTGCAGCATACGGTGGAGGATGCAGAGGGAAAGGTTCAGGAGCTTCTGGAGAAGGATGCACGTGCTGTGGAGACGACCATCATATACCACGACAGCGAGGCTGAGGAGGAGGTGAAGAATATTGTGGAGGAGATTGAAGCGAGTCTTTTTGCGGAAAGAACACCCGTGGTGGAGAAGCCTGTCGTAGTGGAATCGCCGCCGCCGAAAGACATCGATGTCCCTGAAGATGAGATGTCTGAGATTGACAAGAAGATAGCAAGGCTTGAGGAGGCGATCAAGATAGCAGTGAATCCTATACTGAAGAAAAGGTTTGTTGACTCGCTGAATGAGTTAATGGAGAGAAAAAAGGAGAAGAGATGAGAGGTGCTCTCCCGGTGCATTGGATAATAAACTTAGAGGCTCTTTTGATGTGGTGGCGCTTTTCTGCACAAAGTTGCTTGTTTCGGCAAACAAGCCCCACAATGACCCCGCGTCGTCTACTTGACTCGGCGGACAAGTACCTCCATAACTGCTGGGACGATGCAACGCCAAGCTGTGACGCATTTGAATCCATTGTCCTGAAGGTCAGCGAGGACCACAAACACACTGCTGAGTACAGCGTGGGTCCATCACCATGGAATATGTTCTACAGAATGCACGCAACCAAGTTCTACAAGGACCGCTCCTGGATCATAAAGGAGAATCCATGGTTGTTTGTGCCTGGAATGAGAATTGCTGAGATAGGATGCGGCGTGGGTAATGCACTGGCGCTGTTTAGCGACGAGTGCGACGTGACTGGTTATGACTTCTCGCCAAAGGCGGTTGAGCTTGCAAGAGCGCGCTTTCCCAAACTCTGCTTCAAAGTGCGTGATGTTGTCACAGACAAAATAGATGCATGCGACGCAGCGATGATGATATTCACACTATCAGCGATTGACCCGAATGACCACATTCGAGTGCTTCAGAACATACACAGTGCACTAAGTACTGACGGTAGGCTTGTATTTCGAGATTTTGGAAGATACGATTACCGACAAGCGAAGTACAGGCATGAGCAGGCCGTGGCGAGGAACTTCTACAGAAGAGGCGACGGGACATTTGCGTACTTCTTCAGCGAGGAGGAGTTTAGAGAGCTTGCAGAGAGAGCTGGTTTTCGTGTTACTGAGCTCGAGACATGCAGGTCGCTGACGGTTAACAGAAAGACGAAGTTTGAGATGTACAGAGTTATAATCAGGGGCGTTCTGCAGAAGTAACATGTGTGCAGTCTGTTGTAGTCCTGTCTCATCTGCTTCAATTGCTGCTTTAGATGCCGAGGATTGTTTATGTTTACCATTTGCATCGCAGGGCATCATGAACATTCATCTACAAATCGTGTTTGGAATTCTGCTGCTGTCCATCCTGTTTCTGCAGAAGAGCTTCTGCACGATTGCTAGTGTGCACAAGAACATAGGCAGGCTGTTCTCCAAGGAGATAGAGCCCGGTTCGTTGGAGCTCTCCTTCATTCTATACATGGTACTCGCTCCCATTTTCTTCAACACTCTGTTGATATGCTCTCTGGGAAAGTACACGCTTGAGACCCGGCGGTCAATGACGAGGTGCTATGTGTACTCCTCGCTGCTTGCAATTGCAGCGGTTCTTCTTGGCTACCTTGAGTGCTCTATATATGCAAACACATGTGAGGAGAGTCTGATATTCTTCACTGCGGTAGAGACAAGCACTCTCTTTCTGACGCACTTGTTTTTCACAGGGTTGCTCTTCAGAAGCGAGATCGCAGAGCTGAAAAGAATCAACAAGGTGAAGCGGCTGGGTATGTGTCTGGTGCATCCCAACATACGGATCTTCATTGCAGCTGGCGGTTATCTTCTGTGGTACACAGGAATTGTTGTGTATCTATGGTACAGAGTATGGCTTCTGGGGGTGGGCGTCGTGAAAACAGCCCTGGCATCCTCATCCTTTTCTCTGACATCTGCAGCACTCATGAACTACTTGTACAATGTAAAGACAAGGCTCTAGACTTGCGGAAATGCACTCGCCACTTGCTGCCCTCTCTTTTTCCCGCCAAAACAAGCATTTAAGCAGGTGGGCACAGCCCCTATGGCTCAAAGCAAAGGTGGAAAGAAGGATCCAATGATGTCAAAACGCGACGAAACAGACACAAGACTGCTCGTCAAGCTGTCTCAGATAAAAAAGGTCATCAAGGCACGCACAAAGCACAGGTCGTCAAAGGGTGCGTGCATTGCGCTTTCAGCATGTCTTGTTTACACTATGGGCGAGATTCTTGAGGGCGCAAAGGCCTGTGCAGACCACGAGTCTAAGAAGAAGATTCTTCCCAAGCATCTCAACGGCGCAATAAACAAGGACAACGAGATACGTGTGCTTGGTGCAGACTGGCTTCTGAGGGGTGGCGGTGTTCGTAATGTCATTCCCACCGAGCTGCTTTCAAAAAAGAACAAGCACTCTCAGGACATGATATAGGGCCAAGTCTCAGCAAGGTCCTCTTCAGTGGTCTTTGTGCAGTTCCCACATTAGTTGAGATGATGAGTACATACGGGCGGTCAGACAATGACGACACGTAAGCTGATCAATGTAGAAAGGAGTGGCAGGACCGCTTGGAGGATTAATTCTCTAAGCAGCACCAACTAAATAAAGCCTGTGTCTATCATGCAGAAGCATTCAAGGTTTTTACTACACAGAGTGTGTCCTAGCTGTCCGACAGGTAGAACCCCTCAAACGTCCCCTGCATTCTAGACGCCCTCTTCTTTGGAAGAAACTCGTCAACAGTTGCCCACGAGAATCTGACGATGCTTGGGTATCCGAACACAGGGTTCTTTGTTCTTTTGAGCCATTCTCTTGTAAGAGGATCTCCGGGGTATCCAGACCCGCACGTCGAGTCAAGAACCCTCAACAGGTGGTCTCTCAGAACTTTGGCAACGATAGACGCACCAGACACAACCTTGTACCTGGAGTCTGCGTTTGCCTCCACGACAAAACGCGACCGGTACCGTGTCTCAAGCATCGCCCTGTATTTCGCTGGGTCTCCAACAGTATCAACAAAGACTGTATTCACGTTGTATGCATTGTGGACCTCGTCCAGAATGTCAAAAACAGTCTTAAAGGATATTATGTTTAGGTTTTCGCCGTAGCACATCATCCTCTCTGTCAGCTGCTGCGGGTGGATGGCCTTGTATGCAAAGCTCATTCCAGCCTCTATTGTCTCAAACTGCGCCTCTCGCGAGTGTGCGCTCATTGTCTTTGAGTCACTGAAGCATGCAAGTTCAGGACAGCCCTCGCAGGCGACCAGTGCCCCGTATACCATGTACCCTAGTACAGGTCCCCGCCCGGCCTCGTCAATCCCCACAACGACTTCACCGTCTATCTCTCGAAATCTCTTAAAAAAGATGTTCTGCATCGACAGGCGGCCGGGGCTGCGCTGGCTATCCTTTTCGCGATCTGTCTAAAATTTTTTAGCCCTGATGGACCAGGAGGTGCCGTATTCTTACAGACGGAAGATGGAGTATGAGGAGAGGATGGAGGTGCTTAGCAGAAAGATGAATGAGGAGTACCAGGCTCGCCGTGAGGAAAATGCGCGGTACGCCCTCCAGCGCACAAAGGAGCTGATTGCAGAGTACAAGGAGCACATGAAAAAGGAGGAGGATGCAAGGAGAGAGGCTGAGGCAAGGGGTGCATTCTACGTGCCAAAGGAGCCTGAGTTCTATGTTGTTGTCCGCATACGTGGCATACACAAGGTGCCACCAAGAGAGCGCAAGATTCTGGAGCTGATTCGGCTAAAAAAACCAAACCATGCGGTGTTTGTGAGAAACAATGCTCCGATGCGTGCAATGCTCCACAAAGTCCGTGCATATATTGCATTTGGATTTGCCGACATTCACCTGCTCAGAACGCTTGTTTACAAGCGCGGCATGGCCAAGGTCAGCAAAAGACCACTTGCAAACAATAGCAGCGTGTTCAAGATTGGTCAGGACATGCGTCTCAATTTGACAAACGAGGCCATTGAGGACCACTTTGGCGGCAGGATACGCTGCGTGGAAGAGCTGATATACCAGATATACATGGGAACAGATCTATTCAAGAAGGCAAACAACTTTCTGTGGCCCTTTACACTCTGCTCTCCACGAAAGGGCTTTGGCGGAAGAAAGGCGAAGGATATCACGCAGGGAGGTTCCACTGGCTGTCACTACGACAAGATAGGAAACCTGATCTACAGAATGATCGAATAAACAGACCACTCTTGCAGTGCCTTTATTTTTCTATC
Organism: Antonospora locustae; assembly: GCA_007674295.1. Classification (NCBI taxonomy): domain Eukaryota; kingdom Fungi; phylum Microsporidia; genus Antonospora; species Antonospora locustae. The sequence continues at coordinate 17,971 of CM017459.1, forward strand.
GGCATTTCCATCCCCGCATGGAGGATAAACACACGTTCTGGAGAAACGAGCCCGTGGGTCTTGGCAACGAAAACACACAGATATCGTCGCAGATTAGAACAGAAGCAGTGGTACTTCCACTAGGATATCGGTTCTCCGTTCTTGACACACAGACTGAGCTTCACGTGCTCTACAATCTGATCAAGTACCACTATGTAAGCTCCAAGGAAGACAATGTCGTCCTGTCATACAGTGAGGATTTTCTGAGGTGGCAGCTTGAGTGTCCGTTGCACAAGAAGGAGTACGCATGCACACTGAAGTTTGCTGCAAATGCAGACACTCCTGAGGAGATTATTGGATTTGTCCTTGCGAAGGAGCAGTGCGTTTCTGTCTGTGGAGCGGTGCTGCGCCTGGTGGGCATCAACTACCTATGTCTGCACACAGAGCACCGCAACCTTGGCCTCGCCCCCCTGCTCATCAGAGAGATAACCCGGCGTGCGCATGCAGAAGGAATAACCGTTGCTATTTTCACCGGTGGCAGCCCCTTCTTCTTCAGCTTTGCACGTGTGCAGTACTTTCACAGGCCAATAAACGTGAAGAAGCTTGTCGAGATGAACTTCGTCCCCGCATACATGTGCAGATACGAGAGGTTCCGCGTGCCCACACCAAGGAGGAAAGTGAGACCGATGCAGGCGGAAGACGTCGACGGCATGATGCTTGTGTACAGAAAGGAGTGCCAGAACTACGAGCTTTTCGAAGTGTTCAGCCGGGAGGCGTTTTTGCATGCGCTTTTGCCACGAGACGGGGTTGTGTACACCTATGTTGTTGGTGAGGAGGCCCCCGAGGAGTTTGTCTCCTTCTTCATAGCTAACGCACACTATCCCAAGACGGACATGTGCATTCGAACAGCCTATCTGTACTACTACGCCACCCCCGATGTGGAAGGCCTGGTGGAGGACTCCATAGGTGCGCTGAAAGCGCTGGGTGTTGATTTGCTGAATGTGCTTGCTCTTGGGAAAAACAGAGAGATCGTTGCAAACTCTGCATACATATGCGGGACCGGGTGGCTGAGCTACAACTTCTACAATTTCAGGACATGCACGGTTGCCCCCGAGAAGTTGTTTTTTGTCATGCACTAGGTGTCTGTGGAAGAACATTTATTCACAGGCAGGAAGCACGGGCTCGCCAGGCGCCATGTTCTGTGCGGATCTCTCAAAATACTTTGTGTGTTTTGATTCAATGTAGAACACGGGGCTCTTTGTCCACACAAGTGCGTGGTTGTCATTCAGATTGCATCCAATGGATGCCCTTTCGCAACCCGGAGAGCCTGCATCGCCTCTGCACTGTTCACTGTGCGCCGCAGCGCACACGTGAATGCTGTCGCCGTCCTTTTCCTCGTGCCATATTCCCTGAAACTCAAGGTCCATATCGACCCCTCGCTTTAAACAAGGACTTTGCATCCCTTTACTGCTACTTTCCTGTCCATCCTGCGTGTGCTCCACATGCAAAAAGCAGCAGCGCCGTCCATACTTGCAGAACCTGCTGCTCAGAAAATTCTTGCATATCTCGGTCTTGTACCGTGGATGCCTCTCCACGCTTCTAAGTTCGTGGACGCTGTGTGCAAACTGGCATCTCTCGTTGTACCTGCATATTCCATAGACCTCGTAGTTTCTGCAAAGCTCAGTCTTGTACATCTTGTTCTCGTTCATGCGTGTCTGCAATGTTTTTACAGACAGTGTTATTTTATCATTTGGCTGACGTAATCAGTCATACATCACGCTCATATCTGCAAAGCTACACGTCACATTGTGCGCTACTCTGAACGGCGCTGTTGCTGCAGTGACTCTAGAATGCCATTTTATCAGACCGCTTCGTCGCTGTCCTGTGCATCAGCAGCATCTCGAAACCTTTTCTTGACGTCTTCTGGCTCTGCATCCCACATATCTTGAAGCCTTTTGCCTGAGACGTTTGGGCACAGCTTCTCTCCGTACAAGCTGATCGGTGTTCTTTTCTTTCTTCTCCTGGAGACTCGAGACTGTCTTCTGATGCCACAAAGCTTCTCATGGAAAAGCACCTCGCCCTCCATTATGTCGACGTCCTTTGCCAGTCCGTCGAAAATGTCCGCTACAGAGAGAAACAGAGCAGCTATGCCTCCGTACACGTGCGCGCCGGTGTATTTCTTGGGAGCATACAGCGGCTCGTATGTGTTGAAGAGAATTCTCAGAATTTCTATGACGTTGTCGAGTTCTGCGTCGCCTTCCATGGGTGCTGCAGACTGTGCACAAACCCCTTTTCAGCACTGTATCTACATAACAGCTACTTGTCTTTCCTTTGTCTCTTGGCCTCTCTCTTAAGGGCATAAATGTCAGCTGAGCTCTTCGCAAGAGCCTCGTATCTTGTTTTCGTCTCTGCATCTAGGTCGTACTTCCACATGCGCACAAAGTCAGTGTCTTTGCCATACTTTGCGCGGTAGTGTCGCCTGAAGAATAAGAAGCCAGGTGATTTATTAATCAGCAACAACATGTCTCCGCCCTTTTTTTTTTTCATGCGGAGCGGGAGAGAGTGCTTGAGCGTCCTGAATGTCAGCGAAAGTGCGCTGAACAACTTTGCCAGCACGTAGTAGTTCTTGCCGAGGGGCGAGAGTCTCGAATACCTTCTCATGGAGGGGCAGTTATTACTCGCTTCCACGATGCTCGGCAGACTCTGTGCTGCAGCTCTGCTCTGCACGCCTCTTCGTGCTCTCGATCACTCTTCTTCGGTGCTCGTTCTCCTCTGCTGCCTTTTCCCTACATATCTGCTTAGTCTCCTCACTGGCCCTTTCCCATAGCTTCTTCACTTGTTTGAACATATCTCCATCTGACTTGCTGACAAGATGATGAAAGTCGCGCAGGAATATTCTGTACGCGTTCATGTTTGCCATGCGTGGTGAAGACACAACCTGTCTAGGCAGATTCCTGTAGGCGTTAAGGAGCCTGTCCAGATACACAATGTCATCAAGCCCCAGCTCGTGCGGGGAGTCCAGCTCCTGAAACAGAAATGCAATTGCCCGAAAAATGTCCGCAAGATAGGCGTACCGAGCCTGTATTGCATTGTTTCTGTTGCTCTTCATGCTCGGTGGGGTTCTGTGTCAAGCTTTGGCTGGATAGTGGGTCTGTTTATTGAGTGAGTTGCTACGTTGCTCTATCTGTGGCCTCTGTGTCTTGTGTTATAGTGCAGGGCCATCGCTTCGTACTTCTCTCTTGTGCTTGTGTCCAGCTCGTTGTACCACTTCTTGCATATTTTAGCATAGTGATCAAGAAGACTCTCGCCAACGTATGGCTTCTTGTACATCTCTCTTGCAAATACATCAAAACCAGTTATTCTCTGCTCCTGCTTCCTATTAAACGTACGGTCTCCTGGCCATATGTCTTCCAGCCTCAGCGCCAGTGGTGCTTTGTTCTTCAGTCTTCCAAAGACCTTTCCTACCAGGAGAAATGCTTTTGCGAGGCACATGTACTTCTGCTTTGTAGAACGTGTCTGGCGAGACATGGGTTTCTGCATACCGCTGTGATTCACTCACCTTTCATAGGCATACATGTGCCTCTCCAAAAGTGCCTAGTCCTGCTCCATGTGCTTTTTCTGCATCTTCTCGAAATGTTCCTCCGCCTTGCGCCTGTACCATTCCTTTTCTTCCTTGGAGAGACAGGCCCACTCTTCATGCGGAGAGAACTTGAACGGAGAATTCAGAGCATCGTATCTTCTTGCACGAAGCTCGTCGATTTTGAACAAGTCCAGCCCAGTAGGTCTGTAGAAGCGCCCAAATCTTTCGCATGGAATATTCCTAGCACATTTATGTGTGAATCTTTTTACATATTTCTGTCTCTTCATCATCTTAATGCTTGGAATGAAGGCTTTTGCATATATTCGTTCAAATTCTACTGAAAGACTGTGAAATACTATTGAGAGCGCTTTTATCTTGCGGTAGAAGTTTCTAGTTATCATTGGGGAGTTGCGCTTTCAGTGAAATGCTGCTGCACGGATGGGCTTTTATGTGGCTGCATTTCCTCAAAAAAGCTCCCTGAGGGCTTCTACACAGACTCCGACGAGCTCTTGCTGTTCTTGAACGCAAAGCTGTTATAGTAGTACTTGTTATAGTCTGCAGTGTAGTATGTCTCGGTGTTATGGGGAGGCGGTGCAAGCAGGAAGGGCGGAGTGTGCGACGGTACACCCGTCTCGTAGTAGTCTTCAAGGTAACATGGTGCTCTCTGGAAGTACTCAGGGTACCCCATGTCAGCATGCATGCTTGCTCCTGTGTAGCTGCTCATTGTGTGCCGTGGAGTGGGCAGTGTCATGTCTGCCATACTGTCCACAAAGTATCTTCTGGTTCTTGTATATCTTTCCTCTACAAGCTTGTTGTACTCTACAAACTTCCAGTAGTGGAGCTTGGATGCCTTTTCCTTCTTTGTCTTGACAAACTCAGGACATTTGCTCAGGAGCTGCCGCACGTTGTTTTTCCACGTGACTGCGTTCAGCGACGTGAAACACTCGGGATGCTTCCTCATCATGTACTCAAAAATCTGGGCAGAAGTCGCGCGTCCTTCTGCAGATCCCAAAATGGCCTCCCGTATGATGGAAAAGTACGTGAAGTTCTTGTCGATGACATTCTTTCTTGCCATTTTTATGCTGATGCAAATTGCCTGCATTTATGAGAAACACGCCACATGGCCACACATACTCGATGCGATCGAGCGATGAGAAGTCCGTCAGCACTGCGTCAGATTGCAAGCAAAAGCTACAGTACCTGCATTTCCCAGGTGGTCGCCCACCCAAGTACTCCACAGGCTCTCACAGGCTTAACTTCAGAGATCTGACGGGTTCTGGTGTTCTACTGTGGATATGACCGCAGCTAAATGCTCAGCTAGCTCAGTACTTATTTTGCACAAGAGATAGAGACTCTGCTTTGTTGCATGCATGCGGTGTTTCAGCGAGAATGCGTATCTTATAGTCCACCGCCTCGCGCCAGAAAAACACCTCCTCGTAGAAACTTGCTCGCCGGTGGCTCGCGTATCTGCACTGCACCGTGCGATCATGCACCAAAGAGCATACAACCTTGTATGTGCCGTTCAAGAACGGCCTTCGCGACCATATAAAAGTCACGCCTGCGAAGTCTCGCATGTAGAACCCACATGCGGTTCTTCTAAACACGTACCCAACCATCTCCACCTGGCATATGCGCCGGCTGTTGAACAAAAATACGCCGCTGTGGTAACATATGCGCGACACATCGGTTGAGAACAGCTTCAGGGGCGGATGTATAGACGCACGCTCATGACCCTCTCTGTTTTCCTTGTATGCCATGATGGGTTGCTGCTATAGAACGTTTCTGAATGTATTTATTACGTGGCGCTGTATCTCCACAGCAGGGTGTTCTAGCCGCAAACCTCTGCAAAGTATGTAGCAGCAATACTCTCGAGCTTCTTAAAGTCCTCTGGCTTGAATGGATCCACGCTGACATCTTCAATGAGCAGATACCTGACCGCGGGGCTGAAGTGGCTTGCAAGAAGCGCCTCAACATGGGGCAATCGCACGCCGAAAGCTTTCATCAGGACTATCGAACCGCATATAAACTCAGGACTCATGTGGATGGCTGCGTTCATCAGCCGTTCCACAACCAGGGGCTTGTTTTCTTTGACAGAGTCATATATCATGTTTAGGTACTCTGCCTGGCTGTCCAGTGACTCTCGGCCAAGAGACCGCATAAGTATCTCCATGAACGCAGCTCCGGAGACCTTACTTAGAATACTCAGCGATCTGACAGCAATTCTCTTTTTCTTGCAGCATTGAACGAGCTTGGCTACGTCAATCCTGAGAGGCACCTTGGAGACCCCGTCTTCAGATACTGTGCTACTCTTTTTACCATTTGTTTCGCCAGTTTTGGCGACCACCTGTGCTACTACCTCCACATGCTCATTACCGAGCACAAGGAGCTTGTAGATTCCGTTTATGCTACGCTCAACAAGTTTTTCGCTCTGTGTACCTTTTCCGTCCAGATCAAGACCGTTGAACACCTCTGCAAAAAACTCCAGACATTCCCTACCACATACTGTGTTCAGGAGCTTCATGACGTTGTTCCGCCCACGAAGATCGCTATACTTGTAGTAGAATGTGCGCAGCTCCTTCAGAACCTGATCTCTGCTTCTATAGTAGATCATCTCCAACTTCTCCATGACATAGCTGCAGTCCTTTGCGCCAAGCCTGTTTATGAATATGTGGAGAGTGTCGCCCACAAGGACACCTTTCTTGAGAAGCGCATATATCAAACGAATGACCTTGTTCTGTATAAATCTGTTTCGCGCCTGCTCCTCAAGAATTCTTTTGAACTTCTTCTTGTCAAGCGGAAAAAATCCGTTGAGGATGAGGTCTGTTGCATTTGTCAGAATGTAGAGTACAACGTCATTCCTCTGTCCGCCACACATGTCCAGGAGTCGGGAAAACGCATCGTCATTCTGCGGGTCACGGGCAACAAGCAGTGTCAGTGTGTTGACTTTATCCTTAACTGTGCCTTTTTCAAGAATGTCTCTCTCGATCTCATCTGCGCCCGCAACGTCGCTTATCTTTATAGAAGAGCGCGCATTGTCTTTGCAGACTACCTCTGAACTTCCTATCTCTGCTCGCCTTGCTTTGCCGTTTCTCTTAACTGTGCCATGCGAGTATCTTCTTTTGCGTTCAGAAAGTCTCTTGCCAGAATCTCTGTGAGCACCTGGTGCATGCTGCTTGTGGCGTTTTTCTGCATAAGTATCTTCTCTGCTTATGCGCGTGCTCACTTTTGCATACTCCTCTGTTTCTTTGATTTCTCTGTGTTTGTGACGGCTTGTGCTATTTTTATGTGTTTGCAAATCACCATCGCCACCTGCTGCATCGCAGTGCCTTTTTGCACAGGGCATACCAGCACGTGCGTGTTCCTTTGCAGAGCGTTTGCAATTGCTGTTTCCTCTTTTAGACCTGCTCCCCATGGATATGAATTCTGCTGAACACAAATCTGAAGACACAGCTGCAAAGAAAACCCCACAAATACACTTCTTCTGCACGACACTGGGAGTCTCAGCCACTATGGACACTGCCGGTGCCTCTGTATATATCGATCTTGTTGCAGCACAGAAGCCTAACCAGAATCTCCTCGTTGCACCCTATCACAGACCTCGCTTCAATCATGGACAAGACCTGTGTGAACTCCGCCTTCTGGTAGTCTGTTCCCTTCAATGAGATGGCAAGCTGTGATACCAGCTGACCCAGAGAGTAGCTGTTTTGGATAAACGCAGACACAAATCTCTCCAGTGACTGAAACGTGACATTCCAAAAGTCCTGCACAACGTCCTCCTTGACTATCCCAAGCATCTCCTCAAGGTCATAGTCCTCCAGCGGTGCAATGCCCTGCAACACATTGATTGCTCTCCTGAGATCGTAGCTGCAGTACTTGTAGAGTCTGTCAGTTTCACAGAAGCTAACGCCTTCCTCTCTAGTAATTCTTTCCAGAACCTCAGACGTGTCAAATCTGTCGAACTTGAGCTTTAGAAGCCTACTTCGGAGTGGTGCAATGATCTTGCAGATGTAGTTTGTTATGAAAATGAATCTTGTCTGCGAGTAGTCCTCAATGACTCGCCGGAGACAGTGCTGGGCATCTGACGTTAGAAGCTCACACTCGTCCAGAATGATTACATTGCTTGACGATATTGACGATGCGTATGTCTTGATCGTGTTTCTGATTGTACCAATGCCCCTCTCGTCAGATGCGTTCAGCTCAAGAAACTTATCGCCTGCAAGCAGATGCGCAAACGTTGTTTTTCCCGTGCCAGGCGGCCCATACAGAAGTAGGTGTGGAAACCCGCTTGCAATGCTGTGCCTTAGAAAGCTCTTTATGTGCGGAGGCGCTGCAAACTTGTCAACGCTCTTTGGCCTGTACTTCTCTGTCCAGAGCACGCTCATGGGGTTTCTGAAAGTGCAGATGCTATTCATTCAGAGACAGACCCCATCAAATGCTCCAAAAGCCAAGTTTCTTTTCGCTCTTTGGCATGAGCCCGGTTTTCCACATAGACAAGGACGCCCTCAAAAGGACATACCACGTTCTCTGCAGACAACACCACCCAGACGTGACCAAAACAGAATCGCGCCTTGCAGAGATAAACGAGGCCTACCGCACGCTGGAAAATGACTTGAGAAGAGCAGAGTACATGAATGCGGCGCCTATTCCAAGGCTTGACGAGAAGTTTTTGGTAGAGATCATGGAGTACGAGGACCAGATTCATGGGCTGGGCAGCGCCAGAGCACTAGAGAAGCTACGTGCAGAGCTTGATAGGCGTGTAAGAGAGTGCTACCAAAACTACATGAAGCCGGAATGTCTGGCAAAGTGGAGGTATTTTGAGCGTCTAATTGAGATGTTGAACAAGAAGGAGGAGACTCTTGAGCTGCATTGAGTGTGGCGCAGAGCAGTTCTTGCGACACAAAGGGCATATTTGCGTGGTGTTTTTGCGTGACAAAGGCACACGAGGAAACATGCAAATTGCAGGTAAACAAACATCTAGATATTTATTTCGCAGTTCTAAGCCCACAGATCTGTGTCGCTCGCTTCTTCCTGTTCCGGCTCAATCTGAAAGGCGTCAAACTCCTCGATTGAGCTTTCACGCACCGCCAGGAGTTCTGGAACCTTCTGCCCGCTATCAATGAGCAACTTTCCCAGCTTTCTTTTAAATCCCTCATCGATGTTCTCAATGAAGGAAACAATCTTTCTGGCATTTTCAGCCCGGAACTTGTACTCCTCAAACGTCTCTGGAAAAACATAATTTATAACAAGGTCAAATTTCCTATTTGCAGGCTTTTTCGAGCCCTCAGGAATGACCAAGACGTTGTGCAAATCGCGATCTCGCTGCTTCTTGTCAAAAACACTGTACTTGATCCCAAGTGACTTGAGCACACCCTCTATGCTGCTCATTGTGTGCCGCAGACCGCCATATATTGCCGCCGTGTCCACAGTCTCGCTGTTTCTCCATGTATTTTTCAAGGTCTCAGCCTTCAGAACACTCGGAAACTCTTCCCGGATATTCTTCTGCGGAATGATTATGTGCTTGGTTCCTTTTGTTGTCTCCTTCTTGCCTCTTGTCCTCTGTGTGCCATCGACAAACTCTCTGCGCTCCTCTGTGCATGCTCTGGCATCACGCCTGCTGTGGCTGCCTTCTGGCGCATCTTTGCCTGTTTTTTCGTGGTATGCATTTGCACTCCTACCCTCACGCTTTCTGTGCTCAGCGCCCTTCCGCTCTCCCCTTTTTTCGCCCTCATCTCTGCCTCTTTCTGCGTGTCGGCCGTCTTTGAGTGCCTTGATTTCTATCAGCTTCGCCACACCTTCTGCAAAGAGCTTCGGAACTGGAATCTTATCGTCGCTCACAAGTACAACTCTGCATGCCCCAGCTCGCTTCACACTTTCCAGAATCTGTTCCACATTGTGTCTTTCAACATTGTCCACGACAACCAACTGATTTGCAAGGTCAGGAAGCTTGCATCCTGTCCTTACAACTTTCAGGGCATCTCCTCCATCGAATGTGATCTCCACAGCGCCTTTCAGGCTGGAAAGGCTTCGATGTATGCCCTCTGTGTCCTCCATCAGAAACACAGCCTCCAGCCCCTTGTCCCTGACGAGCTGCAGAGCAGCGAGGAGACATGCGCTGCTCTTTCCAGAACGCGGAGGGCCGACACAGAACACATTGTTGTTATTTATGACTGTGGCAATGATGTGATTTTGTATGAAGGTGGTTCTTACAACGTTGAAAACAGGCGACTTGATATTGAGCAGTGTCATGTGCCCCAGCACATGTACGTCTGATCGTATTTTTGTGTCTTTTCCTATGTTGGGCGGTACGTAGAACATGGGGGAGAGAAAATTATTTATAGTCATTTTGGCTGCAGATGTCCTGCTGGGAGGGCTCTGCAGCCTCGCTGAGTCTGACAGAGGCCAGAAATCCATCCATCGACGAAACCACAAAGAGACCGCTAGCAACGCATGCATCGGTTATCGGCAAAAACGTTGCGTTGTTGACAGCAAACACAGTGCGGTATTCGCCCTCGACCTCCTCAACTACATACAGAGACCGTGCCGTGACAACCACAATGTACTCTCCCCATTCAAGGACTCGCTGCACAGCAGAGTCAAAGGTACCTATGCATGCATACAGGCTTCTGAAAGGATACGCGTACACGAAGACAACGTTATTCCTTTCCTCACGACATTGTGTCAAAAACAGAAAGTTCTTTTTGACAAAGGAGAGCCGCTTGAAGAAGGCCTTGCCCGTGCATATTGTGCGCTGATCACCAAACGTCTCGTGTCTATGCAGCATCGTCAACCGACACGCAAAGTGGAGAACCTTTGCAGTGCGGTCCCTGCTTTGTGTTGCTAGAACACTGTAGAATGGGTTGAACGACAGCCCCTGGACAATGTCTGAGTGCACCTTCATAGTGTGCACATGCCTCACGCATACTCGTGAAGATGCCTCTATTCTGGTCACCTTTGCTCTCTTAGTTTCTGAGACACCGCCGTTTGGATACGAGTTGTTCTCTTTGCATCCCGGTGTGTCTGTGTCTGACGACGTTTTGCAGCCTCCAGTGTCCTCTTTGTCACCACTTTCGTCCAGAGGCTGCTCCACTTCGTAGACAGCAACGTTTCCGCTTGCAAGCCCTACAAATAAGAACTTGCCGCCCCACGCAACCTCGTAGGCATCGTCTCCGTCAGGCGCCCTGACTGTGTGCGCAAGACCTCTTCCAAGATCGTGCGCGTCCCACACAAGCACATGTCCCCCGTCACTACACGTTGCGAGATAGTCGCTGCCAAACCGGACGCAGTTCACAGTGCGCTGGTGAGCACTGAGTGTGTGCATGTAGTGGATCTTGACAGATGATGTGAGTGCGTGTGTGTAGCAGAACTTCTGCTCCTTGGGCGCGAGCTTCTCCACTTGCCAAATGCGCACGTCTGTGTCGCCACCGCCAGTTGCAATTATTGTGTCCTTGCTGTCGACAGAATATATCGACGCTTGGTCGTGAAAGTGGAGGTTGTGCGTGGTGACCTCCACGTTGTGCGGACAAGATGTCATGGGTAAGAGCAAAACACAGTGGTCGCAGCAGATACACGAAGTGCTCTTTATTTAATGTAGTTTTTCCTGAAAAGATTGTAGAACACCGTTCCTCTGAGCATCTCCGCGCATTTCTCGTAGTTGCCGTCCTCCAGAGCCATGAAAAAGCTCAGGTTCGAGTCGCCGATGTTGAATTTGAACTTCCTCTCGAAGTCAATCAGGTAGCAGTTGTAGGCGTCCTTGATTCGGTAAAAGCATTCCGCCGCCTTGCTGTACATACCCTGTTTCATGAATGCCCTGGCAAGCTTCTGGTACTTGAGCTTGTTGTTCGCGAGTGGCAGCGCCTCGTCCAGGCGGCCCAGGCTCATCAGAATCTCAAACCTTAGATTGTCATCTGTTGCAAGCTCAAGTGCACGCTCGTGCTCACCGATGATTTGCAGGAACTTGATTGCCTTGTTTGTGTTCTGTGTCTGTGCAGGCACACCATTCACAACAGATAGCTGCCATGCGATGAACTCGTTGTCCAGCTCCAATACCTGGACATGGCCGTCGTGAAAATAGAAGAGATTGTTGTCTTTGATGCCGATAATAGTGCCTGGAAGAGACCCAAGTGGATACAAAACGGGGCTGCGGTACCTGCCTCGACCTAGCTCGTCCGCTACGAGCAGACAGTACAGCTTTCCGCAGCTTTTTACATACACTGCGTTGTTGCTAGCAACACTCTCATCGACTGGCTTGCTGATCTCGGCCGACGCCTCGGTGCTTGTTACAACGATCTGTGTATCTGTGCACAGCACCAGGTTCTTCTTCACCATAAAAACAAATCTTGGCTTCAGCCAGGATGTGAAATACACGCGGCCCCCAAGGTCTACTGCAAGAGAAAACGCTGAGCCGTTTCCAGTGTCACATACAACGAGAATAAGTGGGAGGACAGACGCATCCAAGCTCTCACGTATATTCTCGTATCGCAATGCAGCACCACAGGGCGCCTTTCCTGACCAAGCTCGACGAGTCTCTTCCTCCAGCACCCTGCTCAAAGCGTCAAAGTCCGCTGAGTCAAAGTCCTTCTCCGCCTTACTTACCACAAACAGCCCACACGTCCTGAGCCCAATCTCGTACACCATGTCGCTCTTTCTGTAGAAGACGATACTCTCTCCCCTTGAAATGTACTCGTGGTCGCTTACAAACACGATCTCCTCTGCGGAGCCCGTCATTCTTGACCTGAAGCCCAGTACCGAGTAGACGATGAACGAGGAATTGTGCGTGAACGCGATCATCTTGCCAGAGGGCGATGTCGCAAGCGACGAGGGGATGTAGTCAAGCCGTATCTCCTTGGATGCGCTCAGTGACGATCTAGTGGCCACCGACGCGCTCTTTCTGCCCTCCACACTTGTGCTCATGCTCCTATTGGAGGCGAGGGCGCTGTCTTCAAGCAGTGCAACCTCGCTGATTTCACTGATTGTGTTGATTCTGTGGTAGTGGAGTGTATTGCCAATGGTGTAGTACACTCTGTCTTTGCTGATTCCAACAAGCACCTGCTCGCTCTTGTCCTCAAGTACAACAAGCGCCTCGTCGGTGGCCACAAAGAGCTTGCCGCTCTTCTGTGCAACATCCCACACACGGTTTCGTAGGTTGATGCTTCTTTCCAGGACAAAGTTGTGGTTCCAGAATTTCAAGTAGCCATCCTCTGAGCACGACACGAACTCCCGGTGTAGCCTGACGATTCTGTTGATGTTGTTTGTGTGGGCGCTGATAGTGGTGACGGGGTTGGGGTCCCACACCTTGATGGCGAAGTCGTCTGCACCAGTCACGAGCATGTTGGATATTGACACAACACAATTGATGCCCTGCGAATGTGCAGCATCGATGCTTCTTTTGATCTTTCCGCACTGGGTCCAGAACTTGATCGTGCAGTCGAGGCCCACGGACACTAGGTCTGGCGTCACGTCCATCACAAAGTGCGTGTGTCCCTCGAACACGTGCAACAGCTTGAACGTCTTGAGACACCACGACTTGAGCGTGCAGTCGTCCGAGCACGAAATAAGCGCGTCAGGGCCTGCGACGACCCTCCTCACAAAGTCGCTGTGTGCCTGAAACTTCGAGACTAGGTTTCCACTCATGTCCGTGACAGTGATGCGTCCCTCGTCGTCGCCTGCAATGATGTATCCCAGCTGCTCGTGGAATATCGCCGTCCTGCACGGCTTCTTTGAGATGGATATCGTCCGCTTCAGCACAAGCGCTGTTGTGCTCCACACTTGCACGTCGCCCGTGTACAGCGACGCGAGGAGAAGCGGCTGTGCTGAGTGCGCACAGAGACTTTTGATGCGCGGAGACACGAAGGACTTGATCTGTCTGATTGTCATGAGGGCTTGAATTGTCAAAAGTTGTGACCGGCACGCCCCGTCATCTCGTGCTTTTTCTGCGGATCTGCTCTTGAAACTCAAGAACAAGATGTCTCTTGCTCAGGCGATGCTCCAGCGCACTGATCTCCTCGTCAAGGCGTCTCAGTTCGTCCGGACCACAACCACCAAGGAGTTCAGTGATTTTCTTTGCATATTTCTCTGTCTTTTTTGCAAGTCTTGTCATTCTTCTGCACACGAATCTGCCTTCGCGTGCAGTCTGCTTTGCAGTGCAGTACGCTGCATAAAGGTCTCTGTTAGTCTCTGCGAGACTCTTGAGCTCCGAAATGAGACGGTGTATGGCGACAGACTTCTGCAGCGTACTGTCCTCTCCTTCCATCGCCAAGGACGGGCGGGACAAAATATTAATTGTGGCGGCAGACAGGCGTCCGTTCGAAGAAACGCAATGCACATCGACCCCAATGTTATTCTACACGTTCTTCAAGACACAGCTTGGCAAGGAGGTGAAAATCAGGCTGAAGAACGACATTATCTTCACAGGTGTGCTCGAGAGTGTTGACATATTTCTGAATCTCAAGGTCAGAGGCGTTTCGGGCACGCAGGAGCAGCACAGAATGGACACGTGCATCATACGGGGCTCCAGTGTGAAGACGATCAGCATGAGCGACAGAGGAGTGTGTTACAAGCAGCTGCACGATGCAACAAGATTCAGATTCGTGTGACACGCGTTTTATTAAGCGGTGCAGAGGCCTGAGTCATCTCCTGCGACGTCCCTTCTTGCGCTGCCTTGTTTTTCTCTTCGCTGCAGCGCACCGCCGCTCCTTCCTTGCAGCCCTCCTTCGAAGAAGATTTGCCTCTCGGCCTTCCGTTGCCCTCTGCAACATTTCCTCCTTGGTGGGTCTTCTCTTCATGTAGTCGATGTCTCTGGGCTCTACATCCTGCTTCTTGATCACCTTCATAAGCATGCTGTGTGCATAGCGCACGCCCTTGCTCTTTCCAAGCTTTGGGTCAACTCTTTCCCGAATGTACTCGCCAATGTCAAACTTGGCGGCGAACTCTCTCAGAACATTCAGGCCGTAGATGATGAAGTCTTCGTCCTTGTGCTCACGGCAGAACGTGTCAAGGATCTTGTCGACAACACCAAGCACCTCGTTCTCGTCCACAGACTCCAAGATGATGCGGAGGACGTCCTTCAGATCCTCCTTGGTGGGATCTACGAGCCTGAGCAGATGCGATCCGATTTGAATGCCCAAGCCGTAATGGGTTTTTAGCGTGCTGATGACTCGATACTTCTTCATGCGCATCTCCCGCGGGTCTGCGCGCGAGACGATATTCCTCAGTAACCGGCGGCAGAGCTCCTCGGCGCGTGCAAAGCCGAGCTCTGTGACAATCCGCGACGTGTCTCTCGTGCAGAAGTCAATCTCGGACAGGAAGTACAACACAGCGATGTTTATCAGCTTGGGTACTGTGAATAGGTTCGAGACGAGTGTCTCGATGCACCTCTGTTCAGACACATTCTGGCGCGCGCCAGCACACGTTGTGTCGTCCAACACGGAGATGTCTGTTCTTTCGTACAGGTAAGCGACCATGAGCAGGGAAAAGCTTTTTTGCCTATCGCTGCCTCGTTCCAGATAGTCAAAGAACACGTGCAGAGACTCGGGGCTGCAGTGCTGCGTCGCGATGTTCACTTCAAGCTTGTCCGCATAGTCCATGTACAACCTGAGGAACTCTGATGGGGCGATGGTTCTCTTCTGGTAGAGTCGGACTACGAGCTTGATAAGCTCTCTTCGAATCTCTACGCTTGTTGTGGTTTTCAGATGTCTTATTGCTACGGTTGGAAACTCTGTATTGATTTTGAAGACATATTGCGACAGAATATCTATAAGCGGTTTAATACGTGCAAAGTTCTGGACAGGAAGATCGATCATGCTTTCGTATGCACAGAGCACTCGTCGGTATTCATCTGCATAGTTTTCTGGGTTCTTGTTCAACTGAATGGCAAGCGCCTCTAAGTCCATGGGCATGCGAATTCGCTACATTACCTGCTGGCGGCGGTCGAGAAACAAAATTACATACCAGCGCAGCCTATGTGATGCTGTCGTTCTCCTCTTCGATCAGATTCGCATCGACGTAGTGCTCCTCGCCGTTCAGTTTTCTGACAAGAAGCATGCCGTTGCGCTCTCTCAGAACACGCACACTCTCTGCTTTGTGGAGAATCAGTTTGGAGTTCACAACAACCGGCACTCGGCATCGCCCTGTCTCAAAGTTTGGTGTTGTTTCGTGCGTCTTTGCCTTTTTTCTGAAGAAAAAGATGAGAAAATCGAGAATCAACGAGAGGATGCAGTGCGGAATCATGAGTGCAGAGTAGATGCAGAAGTAGAACGTGATATGCAGTATGGCATCAGCTCCAATCGTCAGCCCAAGCATAATGCCGTATGTTCTCCTTGTGAGCACGTATATGTCGGACTGCAAGGTGTATATCAGCGCGGGTACGTTCACAACGACTAATAGAAACGCCAGCCCAATCATCCGAATTGTTATCTGACCGTGCAGAAGCAGGACAGTGTTTGCAAACATGGTGTTCACGATTGTTTTGAAGAAAAAACAGTGTGCATTGTTCATTCTTTAAGGGGCAAAGCAAATCTTTCCTTGAAGAAAGGGGTGGTTGGTGTCCCTATTCTGCGCCTGCGAAGTGCACGGATCTTTTTGTGCGGCTGTGATGCGTGGGGCGCAGAATAGCGGTGATTCTGCTGGATAAAACGAAAAAATTTTTGCTCCCACCCCAAGAGCGTTAGGAAGATGATAACAGATGAGAGCAAAACTGCAGAAGTGTATTCAAAGGCCGCGCTGTTTATAAACGCATGCAACATGGAAGTCACTGCAGAGCGCATGCAGAAGGTGCTTCAGGTACTCGGCTTTCCGTTCCGAGCAAAGCTTGCTGAGATGTTTGAGATTTCCCCGCATATGTTTAACGAGATGATGACGTGCGTGTCGGTAGCGCCGGCGGCTGTTGCTGCGCAGCCGACTGGCGCGCAGGAAGAGACCACGCAGGACGCTTCCGAGAAGGAGGCAAAGAAGGAGGAGCCCGAGGAGGACGGAGAAATTGACTTTGGAGAGATGTTTTTCTGATTAAACGATTCCTAGCTAGGCAAGCTGTTTTCTGCCGCGCTAGGCGGCGTTTTTTCGAACGAGGTCAACGCTCCACATTCTGATTTTTCTGTCGACGCTTGCGGAGACCATCGTGCTTCCGTGCACCTCGACGCCAACAACGGGTCCATCATGTGCACACACACGCATTTCCCTTCTGTCTGAGCTGAAAAGCCGAATCGTGTAGTCCCGCGACGCGGACACGATGCATTCCGAGCCACCGAAAAACTTCACCGACAGCACCGCGTCCTCGTGCATGAACGGCTCGTAACGCAACCTGAGCTCGAGGCTCTTTGAGTCGATCTCCATCACGACGACAGTTCTGTCAAGGCTTCCGGAGACGACGAGATGCCTGCCACCCGTACTTATGCAGTTGAGAGACCTGACGCTCCTGCTGTGGAGCGGAAAGCTGCGCAGGGCGCCGCTTCTGCGGTTGAATAGGAGCAGCTTTCCTTCAAGTGTGCCCAGTGCGAGCACTTCATCGCTGACAACCGCTACAGCGCTGATGCTCTGCTCATCGATGCCAAGGTCAACCACCTCCTCACCACGCAGGGCGAAGAGGCCCGCAGAGGTTGCGACGATGAGCCCGTCGCTTGTGAGCTCCCAGGCAGTCACCGGATGCTCGATGGGCATCTTCGTTGAGTTTCTTTCTGCAAGATCCCACACTCGTATGCACATGTCGCCCATCTCTGTGTAGAGAAAGCCAGAGCACGCGGAGAACGCCATCTTCATGTCGTACTCCCTGAATATGTTTCCCCGATGCCCTGCTTCCGTCTCCTCCATCAGCTCTGCCTTCGTGTTCAGGCAGTATATTGTGTCCTTCTCAACCGAGTACACATAGACTGCCTGGTTGCATGCAGCGCCAAGCCACTGCCCGTCGGGCGACATGATGATCGACGATATCGCGCTTGGAAAGACGACTGTCTTCCTCAGCGATATGTCAGCAATGTAATCGTTCTCAACGTACCATCCCGCACCCACTTTCAGCTTCATAGAAGGCTGGTGCGAGGACTTGTATATGTTGGGGAAGTCAATCTCGTACCTCTGGCCCTTTATCTGCTGCTGAATTGTAAGGACGCAGGACTTCAACGCCTTGATCTCTTTTCGAATGAAGGCTGCTCTCTCCTCATGTTCTTTCACCATTCCGCGAATGGCTGCATTTTCCTGGCTTAGTATCTCAAACTCCTTCTTCAATGCTTCTATATGCTGCAAAAACGACGGCCTGTACATGGGGTGTATAAATAGCCGTTGTTTTTATTTCTTCAACACCCGCTGGCGTTTTTAAATTTACGGTGAGCGAGAGCGGAGCTCCAACGAAACTTTGACTGCGTGCACAGGTACCTGAAGGTACCTGAATGCATGCTGTGTGTCACCGGGCTGTCACTACCCTGTCACCGCGCTGCAGCTGCCACCACCCATCATGGGCGCGTGCACCAATATCGCAGAGCTGCTTACGAGGTCACTCGCAGAGAACCACCGCTGCATCATCATCGCGTACGGTGCGCATGCACCGAATGTCGCACGTGTAATTTTGGAGTGCTGCAGCGTGAAAGGCGAGACAATCTGCGTTCTGGCAAGAAGCCACGAGAGCAGAAGCTGCGTTTTTGCGAAACTGAAAGCATGCGTGGTAACGTGCACGTACAAAAAAAGCATCACACTTTTGGGACGCACTTTCAGTGCAATGGCCGTGTGCGACTTTGCCCAAATGACACCCAGCGTGCTACTTCGTGCATTTGAGACGGTTGCCGGCGGAGGGCCGATAGTACTGCTTTTTGAAGGCGCGAACAGCCGAAGGGATGTGCGAGACACGAATATCGACGCGTGCAAGAAGTACAAAGCAGGATGCGTGAAGAGCCGCTACTTCAGACGCATACTTCGCCAGCTTCTAAGAAGTGAATTCGTAGCTACGATAAAAAGCAGCATGCATACGGCACAGCGGCTGCAGAGCAGCCTAAAGAGGGCGAGCGTGCGCACGCTGTGCATCAAGGCGCGAGACAAGTGCTGCGACATCAATGCTGTGATGACTGCCGAGCAGCTTAGCGCATACGAGCATATAGCAGCAAAAATGAAAAGCAAAACGTTCAGAGTTATTCTGTATGGCCCCCGAGGAAGAGGAAAGAGCACCGTGCTGGGTGCGCTGGCTGCACATGCAGCCATAGAGGGTGTGCCGAGGGTTGTTGTGACTGCTCCGTCGCTGTCATGCGCGGAGGCTGTACTTGTGCACTGCGAGCAGGCTTTGGCTGCAGCAACTGTTCTGAAACGCAGCATTCATAGCGGTGATGAGCGGAAAAAAATCATTGTGGGTGGATGTGTCATTGAGTACGTTGCACCTGAATTTGTTGACACTCAGGACGTGGATCTTCTGATTGTGGATGAAGCAGCTGCACTGGGCCATCGTGCGCTTGATCGGATGCTTAAAGCAAAGCGAGTTCTTCTAGCGTCGACTATCGGTGGGTACGAGGGCACTGGACGGTCTATTGCAATGAAGGTGTTAAAGCGAGAGGAAATTTACGCAATCAGCATGGAGCAGCCTGTCAGATATGCGGCAAATGATCCTGTGGAGCAATGGCTGCGCGAGATGGTACTTTTTGACGTGGGATGTGCGAGTCTCGGCGAAGACACGAGTCCGGAAAATTGCGTACTGCTTGCTGTGAACAAGAGGCGTCTCCTCCGCGACGAAAGGACGCTTGCGGCGTTGTGCTCACTGTTCACGCAGTGCCACTACAGAAGCAGTCCTGACGACTTGATGGCAGTTGTAGACTGTCCTCGTATGTGTCTCATTGTGTTGTGCACCGGTAGCGAGGACGCCGAAGCTGCCGTTTTTTGTGCAATGCAGATTGCAATTGAGGGACCGGTGGAGATGGGAACAAAGAAAGACGGAAACCAGATGCCGTGGGCACTTTACGAGTTCCACAACGCCGAGTGCTTTCTGCGAAGGCCGTGTGCACGCATCGTCAGGATCGCTGTGCACCCCTCACAGAGAAGACAAGGCATTGGCTCACTGTGCTTGGACATGCTGTGCCGTACGTTTTTCAATGAGGGGCGCGGGCAGCGGTGGCGAGTTCCGTCGTCCTCCGGCGTGTTCGCACCGCTCTCAAGTTGCGAAGTTCCTGCTGTCGACTACATCGGCGCTGGGTTCGGTTTGGAACACAGGATGCTGATGTTCTGGCTAAAGAACGGATATCAGCCGCTCTACGTACGGGGCGAAAGAAGTATGCAAACTGGCGAGCACACAATCATTGTAGCAAAAGCGTTGGCCTCGTCTGTGTCCTACATCGCGGAGTACGAAACCGAGTTTCGAAGGCGGTTCTCCGCCTCGCTGAGACACACGCATGCACAGACAGACCCGCGCCTATGTCTCCAAATTTTGGATCCAGGATGCAATGCAGACGATCCTGCGTGGTCCCTTTGTGAGTACGATGCAAGGCGCATGCGAAAGTTCGTCTTGCGCTTCTCGAGCGTCTACTGTGTTGCAGACCTTCTTCCAGCGATTGCCGAAAGACTTCTGTTTTCGAGGAGACTGTCGGCAACGGCGCTGGAAAAGTGCGTCCTGCTGATGCTCGGTCTGCAGTGTAGAAGCGTAGATGACGTTCTGCGAGTGCTCGGTCTGGAACACGAGCACCTGAGATATGTTGTATGCGCGATGTTCGAAAGAATTCTGGCGGGACACTTCCCTGCAGTACAAAGGGCCTTTATTGACACTGTGTGACTCTTCATCGCTCTCGCTGAAGCTTTTTGTAGAGTGAGACGCAGAACCGCTGCAACTTCGAAACCTCCTCAGCAAGCGTGGACAGCGAGATGTCTTCCGGAGCCCTTTCCGTGCCTAGCATGAAGGACGTGACCGCCTCTCTGCTGATGCAGTACTTTCCAATGCACTCCTTCATCGTATCGTTGACTGTCAAGTATTTCCTCCCGACAGGCTTTGAGCACTTGCAGCAGGCGACTACGTAATGGCATTTCAAGTCGTGGGGCTCTGTGGATTCTATTTTGCACTCTTCTGTGATCACCGACGAGGATACATTCGATAAAACAAGGCAGTTCTGCTGAAACGCCATAAGCGAGAATGAGTCTCCGAGTATTCGCCGGCACTCCTTGCATTGAATGACGAAGGGGTTTTGAAGTTCCTCGGACATGGGGGTGATTTGGATTAAAACGAGAAGTCTTGTGCAGGACCAACTGGATGCACAATTTAACCGCTTTATTTACTCTCGGTGAGATATTTGATCCATGCATTTCGCTCTGCAGTTGAAAACGTATTAAAGCAGATGGACGCTCCCCGGCTTGCAATTCCAAACATCGTGTCGCTGAGAATCTCCGGCTTTGTGTTGTCCAAGCAGAAGATTCTGTAGACCACCTGTCCCGAGTAGAGCACAAGATTTCTGTTCAAAACCCGCCCCTTCACAACGATCCATTCTTTGTCCTTCACGAGAAGGTGGTCCGTTCGTGCTGCGTAATCAGCGGCCACACCGGTGAGAATGAAGAACTGCATCTTGTCGGTGTCACGCGAGAGACTACTGTTCACGTAGATCTCGACGAGCTCCTTCCTCAGGCGAATTTTCTCGGGTTCGATAGATTCCATCACATCTCTGCTTATCTTTTTAGTCAGGTCCCGAAGCGCACGCAGATCCTTCACAACAAACCACCGTACGTCGCTCATCACTTCAAAAATGAACCTCAAACCGTTTTCTGTTATGTGGACTTGTGCGATTCGCAGCCTTGGAAAGACTTTCAGAAGTTGCCCAGGTGCGTAAATTCTAACGCTTCTCAGTAACTCTTCGTCGTTTGTGGAGATCTTGTCTGCTTTTTCTGCGACTGAAAGCATTTCTGCTGTTTTCAATGGGCTCCTGAGCACAGCCTCGCTTTTAGACGAGTAGCTGCTGAATGGCGATGACTCATCGATCCTGTTTTTGATTAAGAACGACTGGGAGTGCTCAGCAAACGTCTTTTCCCGCTGCTTCTCAGACAAATGCGTTGCATCGGATGCATCCTCCACGGAACATACCTTGAATTTGGCAGAGTTGCGATTGCAGTCGTTTTCGGTAGAAAAAGCGTCTCCCTCCGCCACCGACTGCTCCATACTGCGCGTTTCTCTCTTTCGAAACGTAGAAAGTCCGCCGCTTAGAACCCTGCTTCCAGCTTTCACAACCACGGGCTTATTGACCGTTTCTGTGACAACAAGCTTTGCAATCCGCGCATTGGACTTTGCGATTTGGGCTTCGCTTCCGGTTCCAGATAACTTTTTGTTGCTCAGGTTGTCCATGCTCGGATATTGTGCTACCTTATTAATGAGCTCTCTGGATAATTGCTTTGATATCTGTTTCTTCCTTTCTGTATCACTAACTTTACTAACCACTCCTTCCTTTTTGTTGTCTTCCCGGGTGCAATAAGCAGCCTCTGTCTTTGATGCAAATCCACATTCCTTTTCAAGGTCTCTGAAGAGAACATCGTACGTGCTCATTGGCTTTTTTTCCATAAAAGAGGGAGGAAGCGCCATCTGGCTACCTGACATCTCAATGCCCGGCGAGTTCAATGTCTCTTTTGACGTGTGCATTGCACAGCTTTCCCCGCGCACGCAGCTTTTGTTGCATTTAGACGTTGTCTGCGTCTTTCTTGCACAGGGATCTCCACGGGTATTTGTGGAAGAACTGCTCAGAAGATCCCAAAAACGTCTCTGAAGCTCTTCCGTATTCGATGTGGACAATTCTGCGACGACTTCCTTCTGATTTCGTTTCATGGAGGGGGTTCTTCATAATGTTTGTTTATGAGGCGGACGTCTTCTGTCTTCTTTTTCAGGGCGTTGAGAACTTCACTGTGTTGTGTTTTTTCCTTTTCAATATGAATCGGCGCAACTACGCAAATGCAAGACAAAAACTTCACTCACATTTGATTAGTGAGGAGAGTAGCACAAGTATAGTCACATTAACGATATTCTCGAACTAACAAAGCGAAGCCACTAAAGGAAGCGATCTTAGAGTTTATCTACGTGTTGCGTTTCATAAGATAACTTATTTTCAGAACAACCCTTTAAAACTCGCATGATTTTATAAATTCGGCCTTCCGTTTTAAATCAGCAAAAGTAACTTCACTGTGCCCCCAGTTTTTTAGCCCATGCGAGACGCGACAAATCACGGGACACGGCACAGACTTGATACGATAAGACGCATCAGAAGCTGCCCTGTTGATATGTCTCACGTCTCTCAGTTTTTAAGCACACATGGAGACACCCTAGTGCGACGTGCATACCTCGAGCGTCTTCTCAACACACTCGTTGAAAAGGACGTTTACATTTCCGTGATGCACGACTTGATGGAGGAGCGGGATTGGAGACGTCTTTCTGCTGAGTACAGCACACCCATCGAAGTTCCTGTACACAGAAAAATGCGGGAGTGTGTTGAGAACTTCGCAGACGCTTTTATTGCATTGTGTGACTGTGCACGAAAGGAAGACTTTCCGTTTCTTCTGGAACTGGTCGACAAGTACGTGCTTTTTGTTCAAAGCAAAAACATAAAACACGTGCTAATTACGCTAATTGAACTCGACCAGGAAAAGACGTTGATGCATTTTGTTAGAAAAATCAGGTCCTCGCATACACACCGAGATTATTATTTGATATACTTTGTATCAATGATTGTCAGGTACCGAATACGCGAGAATTATTCGAACATAGCTGTGGACTTTGTTCTCAACTTTGTTCAAGGCCTGACGATGAATAAGTTACCGCATTTTATTATTTCCTCTCAACTTCTTCTCTACCTTTGCTGCTTCAGAGCAGAAGTCGAACAGAAAGCCCGGGGGTTTATAAAACGTTTGTTTGAAACGGAATACGTAAAATACATGAACAAGATGGTGGTTGACGTATTCTGTGATATGTTTAATTACAAGCACCCGAGGTTCTTTGACACTCTCGATGCAGACGTTCTCTCTTTCTTTCCGTTAGATCCTCCTGTCATTCCGCGTATCAAAACCCGGCTTGAGGACAGATACATTCACTGGAAAAGTGGTAAATGCACATACAGCGACAACGTGTGCGTAGTACAAAAGAACATGGAAGAAGCTACCACTACGATTCTGACGTATACCACACATGATATAAACTGAATACAAATAATAAAAACAAAATAAAACAAACCCATTTTGATATTTTAATCGGTGATGTATAAAAGATATGATGGATTTTACTTGTGCTTAGTCGTCATCATATTCAGGTGTTTTCCAATTCAATCCTACATCAAAACGATTTTTCGTATCTCGGAACTTTTGTATCATATTTGACGGGTTTCTTCCCATTGCTGCAAATATAAATGGATTGTATTTCTTTTCCTCCTCGAAAGTCAGAAACCTTTTGTCCTCAACTTCCTCTGGTATCTCGACTTTCGTAACCTTGACACAACAGGTCTTTGTGAATTTTAGGTCTGAAACGTTATAATCGTGTCCGTAGAGAACGATTGCCTCATTCGGTACCATTTCAACGATCTTTTTCAGACACTTTGCCATGTGATCACCATTGCCTTCAAAGAAAAGACCGCATCCAAGAAAGAAAATTGTATCTCCTGTCACTAAGTAATGCTTATTTCCCGTGTTGACTAGAAAGCAGAAGCTGTCCTTTGTATGACACGGAGTGTGTATGCATTTTATTTCAAAATTTCTTTCTTTTATCATGTCTCCGTCTTTACACACTTTATTGTTTGAATTGCTGTCTTTGCACCAATCTTCTTCGAACCCCGAGACGAAAACAGTACCTGGCGAAAATTCTGCCAAGTCTTTGTTTCCACCTGAGTGATCCAAATGGCTATGTGTTGTTAAATTGTACAAAAGTCTTCTTTTCGGACACTTTTCTTCCAGCTTAAGCTCCTCTATGCATTCATAGTACTCCTGCGTCAAGTCCCTGGAAAGAGCTTCTAATATCACTGAAGAATCAAGAGGATCTATTGAAATTGCTTCCTCATCGTTGTACAAGATAAACATGTAGTTATCCTTCAGTGCCTTTATAGCAGCAAAATTCATAAGGGTTGAAATGTATGGGCAGTAAATAAAAGGTCCCCTTTTTGTGTTTTTTGCATGTCCCTTTCCCTAATTATTAATACCAGTCTATTTCTCGACACTTTACTTGCTATAGGCCAAACCCTTTTCCATAATCTCTCTTGTATTTCTGACCACTAATTTCGTTGATAATGAATTGTTTTTCTCAGAGGGTTAGGGTAGTTATTATCTTTCTCATTTCATTGAAGATTAGAAGGTACACACTGTCTTTCCACAAAATTACCTTATAAATCAAATTTAGATAATATTGATCACAATAATAAATGGGTTAGGGTTATTATAAGAATAATTGTACTTTAAAAGGGTTACGTTATACCTTGAATGTACAGTAATTTAATGTGTCCCATTTTATGCAAAAACATAGTTATATTTGTTTTCCTTTTAATTTCAATTCTTTTCTTTATGTACGTATTTTTGATCTTAGTAACAGACCTTCCATGCAGTAAGCACGCTTCTTATTTTATAAAGGAAAGAAGAGACGTTTATTCCTATGCTTGTTATTCGTAGAACGTGTTTACATAAAGGCAGCTATCACAAAACTACTCGAGTTATCACAGTCTTCTACTATTTCTTTAAACGATACGTAAAGATCCCTCGCTAACGGTGAACCCCAAATACATTGGCACATTATGGATCACAGAAAGTATGTCTGTGTGTTTTTTGAGAAACAAAGTTCTTGTTATAAAAAATTTATATTTAGTAAAAAGCTTGTCTTATTGTACGACCAAATGTTTCTAAATAACAAAAAAAAATAGATTTCTAGGGACATATGGAATAGAGACCTACTTTTTCTTATTTTATTAATTTAATTAATCATTTATAACAACTAATTAAAGGATAAAAGGTTAAATGTATTTATTATGTACTGTTAAGTTATTTTATCATGAATTAAGTGACATAAAGTGTTAAAAATTAAACTATATATTTATTAACATACCTCTTCTTATCTTGAAAAGTTTGTTTATACAAATATCTTCTGAAGTACTTTCTTGATGAATAATGGTCATGAGGGAACATGAATAAAAAAACTGTTTTTATTATTACATACATACTATGTGATATGTTCATTGTCATAAATGCCTATAAATAAACTTAATAACTTATAGTAATATTATCAATAAATGTAAATATAATATTATAAGCGGTATAATCATTATATCATGATTATTTGATTATTGTTTAAGTATTGAATATTCAAATTATTTTTTGCTTTTGATAAACTAATAAACAGCATCTTCAATCCGTAGTTTATGTCACTATTCGTTTTTTACAATTTCAGGAAATTTTAAAGGTTGTTTGTTTCACATGGGTATTTATGCTTTGGAAGAAGAACTCTTTCTAAGTAAAGCTCTATTATGACACATGTTTGTCATTATTAAAATAATATAGGTAGAACTTTTTAATAAAATAAATTAGAAAACACTTTAAATATTTTTCACTAATATATTTTTATTATTTTATTTAAAAACCCATTATTAATACAAGAGAAAGATATAAGTGAAATAATATTTACTAAAAAACTATATGTGATTACAAACATTAGTAGTTTTATTCAGAAATGATGTTCTCGTTGCATTCGAGTGTGAAACAATCCACTGAAGACCGTTTCCAGCACCACACTCAATAAGCCTCGGCACCCAACCAAATGCAGAAAGTTCTCAATAGTGTCACCATCTGAATCTGGGCCTCCAACATCTCAGATCTCCTTCCGGCACTTCTTGTGACACGAAACCGCTCTTTCACAGAAATTTAATATTTATTATCTATATATTAGTAAATTTTTGTTTTATTACAACACTAACATTTATACCAATTTATTTAGAATATCAAGTTTTTATTATCTTTGAATATTTTTATGTTTAATATAACTAAGTAATCGTATACACTGGTTTTAATTTTATTACTTTACAACGGTAAAGTGTGATTTTTGTACATAAAAAGGTATAAATGTTTTTGAATAATAGAAATATTAAATATCATTTATGCGATAAAACTAATAAACAAGTACATATATAAACAAATTTATTATATTTTTACACATAGTTTATTCTGTTACTTTATTATTATTTTATGAAATTAATAATCCTAAAATTTATGATACAGGGAATAAATTCTATTGTATGATTTATTCAAGGTTAAGGAATATTATTATGTAAGCAGTGTTAATATAAGATAATACAAGTAAAATTCAATATTTTAATGTCATGCACAAAAAATGATTTCAAGTCGGCTGTTTATAATTAACATATTAAACTGTAATTCATATCATTGAGAAGTTTTATATATACAATAGAAAGTTAACCAAAAGCTAATATAATTTTGTATTAAAAAAACTCAACTAACAAAAAGTATTTTAACATTTAAGGATCATTTTTGTTGCGAATTTTATAACATATCATTTATGTTTTTGTTTGTTATCTTATTTGAAAAAGAAACAATATAATACTATATGTATATCATAAACTTCTGAAATTATGATCAATAGATATATGATACTATGATCCGTAGTTTGAGATGAAAGATAACTATTATTGTGAAGGAGTATATTCCCTTTTTTAAAATGATTGCAAGATTTTAAGGTTGAAATGTATATCATTATGAGTTTTTGTTTAATAAAACAAAATAAGCGTTCATAGAGTGGCCTTGAGAGCTAGGGTTAGTGAGGATGTAAGTTTCTACAAAATGTGCGTCTGTGTGTAGTGAACTTTTTTTTTTGAAAACAAAGAAGGTGTCTTATATATCAATGAATTTTGACATCTTATTCTGTATTTCTTCTATAAGTATTATTATATATTTAAGTACTAATTATTAAAAATCGTTTGTCTATACATATAAAGAATTAAGTTATTTTTTGATTTAAATAAAATTAGTAAAAAGTTATCATACAAAATAAATTTTATAAACTAAAATGAGTTAGAGTTAAAACAACAACCTGTTAACATATATCGATACTGTTAAGTTATATTTTATTATTACAGTTTTTAATTTCATTAAAAGTATTTAAACTAATAAGAAAAGAAATTTTCTATAAAATTGTGATAAAGAAACTAAAATAATAAAAAGATATATATAAAGATTTTGATAGATGTTTATTTTGTTTTGTAATTATTTGAAAAAAGATGATATAGATTGATTTATAATATTAACAAACCATTTTTTAAGAGTTTTAATTCTAGCAATACAGTAAATAGGAATATTTATTTACAATAAAATTATTATCTTTATACATGCACATAAGTAAACACTGTAAATTTTTATAAATAAAAAACAAGATATTTATAATAGTTTTAAAAAGATTAGCATATATTTTTAGATTTATTTAAATCAAGTAGTATTATAAACAAATATTTTTGTAACTATATCCTATTTTTATAAGGCTTAAAGATTATAAATTAAAAAGACCAATATTTATATAATATATTTATTAATCAAACCTCATAAAATAAGTTTTTGCGGTCATTAAATTTATTTTTATGTCGAAATATCTATTAAAAGTATTTTTAAATTACTTAATTAAATAAAATAAATTGAAAGAATATTTGTTATAATATTTTAGAAGATTTATAATTACTTTTTTGTACTATAGTTTCTATCTATTATTTTAGGCAAAATTATATTATGAAACAATGTGCAAAATATAAATAGTAAACCATAACATAATGATTTTTTTCGATATAAGTTTTCTCAAAAGATATTCTTTTGATAACAAAATTGTTGTTTTAAGAATAAAACATTTTAAACTAAATAATAAATAAGCAAGGAAACTTATTGTTAGAGAAGAAATAGGAATAAAATAATTATAAATATGATTATAAATATGGAACTTAGGAATAATTTAAAAAACTTTTTACTAACTTGATTAATAGCATTATCTTGTTTTATTACAACCATGTGTTAATAAATGTATAAAGTTTATTGCTATAAATATTCATTAATAATAATATAATTTATTAATACCAGAATACATAGATATCATATTCAATATAATATATAAATATAAGAGTATACAAACAAAAAGTATCCGTAGATACATATTTTGCTTCTTTTATAAAACATCAAATATAACAACATTCTATTATAAATAAACTGATATATTTTAAAACATACACTATGTTGGTTATATAAATTAGAGATATCTTATTAGTATTTTATGATTAAATATAAAACATATATTTTTCTATTTATTATTTAAATATATCGTTAATTATTTTATTTAAAATTCTTTTTTTAATATATAGTTACATAAATAGGTAACTTATATTCATATAATCTCTATATTTAACCACATTGTTAGCTAACTAATTTTATTGTGATATTTAAACCATTCAAATGACGGTTTTAGTAACAAAAACCTGTCATGTTGTAGTTTATTTTACTAAAATATCATAACTTATTATAAATTCTCGTGCATATTTCAGATTCCTGTTTTCAGTTTTAACTTATGATTTAAATTAGTAATATATCAAAAATGTTTGTTTTGTATTTCTCCCTATGTAATGTTTTTTAATTACATTTATCTTGTTAATAAAATGTTATCTGATTTTTTATGAATGATGATTATATTAATATTTGTATTATACAAAAAAGATATATAAAATTTTATGTAATTTGTATTAAAAGTTAATTCATATAAATAAACTAATCAACATTATTTTTTTATTTTATACTATGAATACTCTTTAAATAATATCATTACATTTTAAATATCGTGATAAGAAATATATACTAATATCTTAAATAACCTTTATTGCTATCATTTTTAATTAAAGAAATATAAAAATTTTAGCAGAATTATTGTGAAGAAAAATAACAATATAATTTTTAGCATCATAATATAATAATGAGAAATAAATATATAACAGATTAAAAAATTGTTTTAAATTTTTATAATAATACGTTTTGCTTTTTTCATCTATTCTTTCTTTCAACGTAAAATCTAATCATAGATGTTTAAAGGCTATATGATTTCATCGTATAAAGTTTGTGATATAAAACAGTATTACGTTATAAATATTATACACATTTTATTTTATTATATGTCATTAATTATGTAATATGTTCTTCGTAAATAAATAACTATTTAAACAAAAATTTATTGTATTAATAAAAGGCATTACTTGTAATTAATTAAAGAAATTACTTTCACATTCATACTTTTATTAGTAATTAGTATTTATTAAAAGTATCTTTTTATTGATTATGTTTTATATGTTTTTTCTTTTAATATAGTATATATATGTATTTAAAATTTCAGTAACAATTTTTTTACTAATATAAATCAATAAACCCTTTTTTAATAAATTTCAAGAAATTTAAAAAGCATCTATCGTGTTATTAAATTTAATAACCAATTAGTTTTTATTAAATCTTTTTAATTATAACATACACTAACTAAATTTAAAAGACAATAAAAATAGGGTCAAACATTATACTTATATAACTTGATCTTATTCCCCGAGAACAGTTATGTTTTAAAAAATGGCTGCTGTATAAAATGTCACCGCAAAATCAACTGTAATTGGCACACTTTTGGTCACAACCAACTTTTTTAAATAGAATATGAGGAAAGTTGTTACCTAAAAACATTTTATAAACAGATCAAAAATATTCTTATCAAATTTTAATAAATTATTGTATTTTTAGTTTGTATGAAATATCACCACCATATTTATAATACATCAAAGTATCGCAATTGATAATATATTAAACGTCTTTATAGACAATAAAATTATTTAAAATTATTTCTAATTTATGCCAATAAATTAATAGATAATTTACAATAACTTGTGTTTTAAACATAAAGATATTTGTTTTTATATGACAGCATGTTTATTGTTTTTGTTAAATGTATACCAAATAGTATCATAAATTTTTAAAATATATTTTGGTTATGATATCAAAATTTTAAATTATAAACTATAGATAAACCAAATATTCTGGTTAATTATAACAACTTATGAATAATATTACTTTTAAGAAGTAAAATTAAATTTATTTGTATATATAATATTAATTAAGTTCTGACGAGGTTTCTTATTATTTATGTTTCATATATTGCCTGGCCATATAAATTTTCCAATTTCAGATCCTTTTTTCCTATGTTGAATATTTTTATGTTTGTCTCGGTAGATACACACCTTATTATCCACACGTATGCGTACAATCGCTTCCTTCATTACATTCGTTCTGCGAATATCTTTAGTATTGTTACTATATTCTAAGAAGATATAACAATGTCTTCTTAATGACCCCTGTACGTACGCTATAATTTGGGGCTTTTGTATAATTTTAAAAAGTATAAAAATACTTAATCAAGATAATGTCACATCCTCTTATTCACCGAATATAAATTTTATGTATCTGTTTAAACGTGCTTTATTATTTACATAATGAAGCAAGTTAATGCATATGATACTTTACTAAAAATTAAGAAGATTATATTACTCTAAAAAGAATTCGATAACGTATGAAGAATTTTGAAATTAAGTACGATGGGTTTTATTTTGTTAGCAAATATCAATAAACCTAGCATAAAAATATATAATTAAAAATTATATGAAACTTTTTAAATTTTAATTTTATACACTGCGGAAACACTTATTGATATTTTTTGTAACAGATTTATTAATATTTCTATGTTGTGAAAGATTCATCATACGTCTTATGATTGAGCCTATCATGTGCCTTTTGCACTCAGATTCACAGCTAGAAAACATTTATCAATAACCTTTATTAAATTTCATAGTATTTATAATGATGATTCTATTTCTTAAATAAAAACGCTACATTCTAATAATTATAAAAAACTTTTGTAATTATAACATAGTTTTAAAGAGTATGTATACATTCCTATCCACTAGTAATGTAAATTACATAAATTTACACAAAATTAATTTTTTAAGATCACATTCTTTATATAATGAGAAGTGAAGATGCATCAAACAATTTTATTCAATAATATGCATTGTTAATTTTAATTTACAATATAAAAACATACGTTAGGCAAAATAATTAACATGTAAACTTAAAATCTATAAAATGTAGATGTTTTATTATGAAATGTATTAGTATGTTTTCATTTAAAATAAATTCGAGTTATATTTACTACTGAAACTTATTAAATATTTATAAAAAAGATATTAACTGAGAATAGATAAAATGTTTATTTTTTGCGTATTCATACATTATGTGTTATTTAAAGTAAAATAAACTATAAACATCATGATTATGAATGTTTGACACAAATTTATAAAATAAACTTACAAGAATATTAAAATATATAAATTATTAATTTTAAGGTTTATATTAATATTAACTTTGAATCAGCAAAATTTCAAAAAATAAATGGCCAAAAATAAAAATTAAATCTATCTCTACACTTTTGTTTCTTTTACAAAAATGTTATAACATATAATTTTATGATTAATTGTATTTTATAAAGATAAAAACATTTAACAAATAAATAAAAAATATTGCATATTATAAAATTATAATAATTAATTCTGGAAATAAAATTTATAATACGTTGTGGTAGATTCTAATTAGCGAAAGTTCTTTATTGATTTTATAGATTCTGCGAATCAAAACGTGGCAGACAAATAATAGGCCCTAACCTCTAAATAAAAAGGGATTTTATAGAAACAGCCATTAAATCGATTAATTTACATACATTGATTTATCCGTATATTTTTAATCGATTAAATGTTTTTTTGTACTACACATATATAATATGAAGGTGCATATGTTTTTATTATAACTCTATTTAAAATTAATATTATAAAATTAAATTAGCTATAGTATGTAAAAATTTGAATATTATAATACTTGACTTATTAAAAGATGATAACGTTTTATATAAAAAATTCATTTTTTAATACATTAAATATTTACATATAATATTGTCAAATATAATTTCAATTATAGGATCAATCTTTTAACTTCAATAGATTGATAATATTTGTAATACATACTTAAAAAAAATAGAAAACTAATATGTAAAATAATAATAGTAATAATCACAAGTTTTTTGTTTAGAATGAGATTTTTAATCATTCTAATACTTATTGTGAAGCAAGCTTCTGGAGACAGTTCTAATTCCAGATTAAATAAACTTCGCTGCTCTCATATTAATCTCCTTTTTACTGTAGTCTACTTATACTGACATTATTCCTCTGCTCATTGAGTAATAATTATATATTTATAGTGAAACGTTAATTAATTAAAATAAAATACAATTTATATAGACTGAAAATAGTTATAATACAAAAAAATAAAGAACACAGATGATTGAAGCATTTTTTATTCAACTGAGTTTTATTACTAAGCATATTACTTTAAAAGGAATAGAAGCTTTGCCTAGTTATATTAAATAAAAATTTTTAATAATTAATGTAAAATGTTAGAATAATTAAATAATAAATTATTCAAGTCTTTTTAAAAAATTAACCTTTTGCTAAAAGTTAAAAGGTTAAAATATAAAAAACAATATGTCTTATAAAAAAGTAATATATAATTGTTATATTTAGATAAATTTTTATTAATGAAATCCAAAATGCCAAGTTATTAACCAAATATTATAACAATTAGTGACAACTATGTATTTTTTATTTTAGTTTCGACCATAGTTATGATATTATAGCGGTATTATGTGTTAAAAATACATTAAGATAATTATAAACATTAAAATATATAAAATAAATAAAATGTTAAGGAAAACACTAAAATAAAATAATACTATGTATTATGTAAAATTAACATATATCAAGCAATAACAAATAACAGGTAATTACTAATAAGATATAAGAATCCTGTCATAATTAAACAAATATATAATTTATATGTTTTAAGGAAAACCCCTTCCCTTTCAGTGCTTCCATTTAAAATAGTCCTAGAAGCAGAGAGATTTGACACAATCCGATATTTACTACACTATCTAAAAATATATTTTGAATAAGCTTAGGGGTTCTGTTCCGTACGGGCCATGATTTTAGTGTACAACTTGAAAATTATACTATAAATTCGCTTGATTTAAGTAAAACATCTCTATTATTATTTCTCATAACCATGGTTAGATATATAAAATAGAGTTTGTAAAGTAAAATGTTACTTTTAAAAAATGTTTGCTAGAATTAACTAGTATATTTAATTTAACTATATTTTAAATTTTTATAAATATTATAACTCTACAATCCTACATTACTTTTTCTTTAATAACTTTCATTTAATATAATAATCTATACAGAATTAAGTATACAAAACTATTATTTCTTGTTTAACAAAAACTATAAACAATGCTTTATATTTACTTTTTATACACATTTTAATATTATGAAGTTGAAAAATTCTTCTAGATAACTCAAACAAAAAAACAGTTGTTGCAAACTATTATAAATTACATAAACTCAATTTTTAATTTTTATTATTAAACATTCAATTTTTATAAAATTCTTCTAGCAATTTCATATTATTTTTAAATAAGGAAGATGGATATTTTAAAGGGCTATCAATATCTAAATACTTTACAAACATTTTTAATAAACAAAACTTCAAATAACTCTTATTCCGTAATTAAAAAATTCTTATTTAGTCCTTTAAAAATTTTTACTATTCTAAAAACTTTTGAAATTCTGTGTATTTTAAACAAATATTAATAAAAGCATATTTACTGATATATTTTGTTATTTACAAAATAGAATTGTGTATCAAAATACAAAATTTATTTTATTAAACGTGATCAGAATGTACAGCTTATATTATAAATGATGAAATATATCATTGTATTTTTTAAGTAGCAGCTTTATTTAAATTTCCTAGTTGGAAACCTTCTTAAAATATCCTAATCGGTTACAGATTATCATCAACTAGTTGAACTTTAGTTTTTAGACATACATATAGCTACATGTTAAATATTCTTATTCATAGTTGATTGTTTGCTGAAAACCAAAATGCATTGTAAGCTTATTAATAAATGTTGGAATATCATCTTATACTTTAAGTATTTTACGTTTGATAGCTTATAAGTGTTTCATTATAAAAGAAGTCAGTTTTATGTATTATGTATAGTTATTTTTGTTTATATATAAACAATTAAATCTTTAAAATATAATGTTGCTTACTTTGTTTATGTTGATAATAAGTGTAGTAATAGATAATCAAATGTTTGTGGATATGTTTTTATAAAGTTTACTAGTTAATATCAAGTTTATGTGAAAATTTATAACCAACAATTAAATACTTTTAGTTTATCAAAACTCTTTATTTATAAAATGTTTGAGATAATAAAAAACCCTTGTAACTACAACTCACAGTGTATAATATTTTAGATGTACAGTTCAAATTTGCATCTACATTAATATTTTATTGCTAACTTATTAATTTTATTTTATAATCAATAAGTTAGACAATTAGAATAATATATTAGTTTATAAATAATAATTGTTCATTGATTACTTTATCAAAGAACAATTTTATTATGTTTATCTTACTTTTTTTAGATACAAGAGTTATTGATGTCTTGTCTTTATTATTTTCCTTATATATAACAAAATAATTTAACTTAAAAAGAATATTATTTTATCTTAAATAAACTATAAATGTTTACTATACCTTAGTATTGATAAATAACATTTAGGAATATGAAGATTTTGTTTATCTTATGTAAAAATTTTATGCATAATTGTAAATCCAAATGTCGTTATACTATATAAATATAATCAGTTCCAGAAAATTTTTAATTATTTTTGTTAGTTTAAAATATTTTAATTTTGGAATATTATCTATTTACATAATTTATTAACACGAAACGAAACATCTAAATTTAATAAATGAACTATTTTCTAAGTTTTCCTTCTATGTGATATCTAATGTAGGAAACTATAAAAAATATTATTCTATAAGATTTAATACTCATTAATTTCTCTATAGTATTCTTGGAACCAATTTAAAATTACAGTTTAATTAAATATATTAGGAATATTAAATTTTTTTAAACCATTAT
The DNA here is from genome assembly GCA_007674295.1 of Antonospora locustae. Classification (NCBI taxonomy): domain Eukaryota; kingdom Fungi; phylum Microsporidia; genus Antonospora; species Antonospora locustae. The sequence continues at coordinate 53,583 of CM017459.1, forward strand.
TTAATACAATATACGTAAATTGAATTAAATTTTAAATTATTTATAACAAAATAGATTGTGAAAACATTTTTACAATTGTATAACTTTTCAATAGTCATGAATTTTATACAACTACTGTAATATAATTAGTAAACAATATTCTGAAGTAATTCAAATTAGAATATATTCTAAGTGATATACAATATAAATAGTAAAGGAAATGCATTTTAAGTAATTTATTTATAAATAGTAAAAGCAATAACATGTTTATTTATTATGTAATATTTTTTTCAATAATACGTTTTTGAATTTTAATACATGTCAAAAATATGAAAGGTTTAATAATTTAACAGAATTGTAGCATTAAATAATAAGAATAAGTAATGTCATTATAAAACATTAGCAAATGTTGTAATATTTGTTAGCACCATGATATATTCATAAAGTTTTATCTATAAATCCATGATTAAAATATTATTAAGTTGGTTCTTAAATATTTAAATAATAAATTAGACATTTACTATTGACTATGTTAATTAAATAATTAAAAAACAAAACAAATAATATTATATAAGATTTGTACATATAATTAATAATAGAGAATTTTTACTATTATTAAACAACAACATTATAAATTATCGAAACTTATTCAATTTAATTTTTATCCAGTAAATTTGAATAAAACCTGTCAATAAAAATGAATAAAAAAGAAATTTATTGTTAAGTACAGTTTATAAGCAATATTTTAAATTATACAACCAACTATAAATAATGTTATTGAGTGATATAAAACACTACTATAAGTCCGCAAGGTGACGCTAGTAACCACTTTATCTGAAGACTAAAAGCAGTGCTTAACAGGTCGAGAAACAAATTATTTTGCGAAACAAAATATGAAACAGTGACTAACTGTTATCGATTCTGACTTTAGGGTCTGAATTTCCTTTTAAGAATTTTATCAAGAATTTTTTTAAACTCATTCTATATATCATAAATATTATAAATGAATAAAAATAATGCTTTATAAACAAAAATATAGTAAGATCATATAAAAATTGTTTTTAATATACAATTAAAATTACGAATAGCGCGACTTAAAAATAAATAGAAATGTACAAAAAATAAAACAAAAATATAGGCAATGTTATTATCGTTTAAATAAATTAAATTCTATTTAATAATTTAAAAAAATTGATAAAAGAATTTCATTTAAAACTTCATAATAAAAATAATAAGTTCTATAATAGTTGATGACATATGGTGTCAAAAATTATATATTAAATAATAGCTTCGTAAATAGACAATTACAAAAGTAAAAAAATACATTAATTAAAATTTTTTTGTTTATATAGTAAATTTGAAAATACATATCATATTTAAACAAAAAAAGTTGCTTGAAATAGTTATTGTTTTAAAGAACATAATATTAATATGCAAATTTTTTACGAATAGTTAGTTGTATATCTTATTAAATTATTAATTGTTAAAAAACCCATTTTTTTGTTTAACAGACGATTAAAGTATTAGTTTTTTAGTGTATAAATATTGTTATTGTGCTTCTATACAATAATTAAATAAAATATAAATTGTTTTTAGTAGAGAAAAACAATATATATGTACTTAATAGCAATATAAATCATATTATTTTAGAAAATATACCAAACTGTCCATTTTTTAATTAAATATACTTTGTTCATATAGTGCTTATATAAGTATTCCGTTATTATTACAAATAACTTAGATTTACTTATCTTTTATCTTGAAGTTTTGACTTGAAAACCTAACTATCGTGTATATTATTCATTACTGTTTTTATTTTTACATTATTTACATAATATATAACTTTAATTCTTGCTTTTCTTATAATTTGTTTCGCAGATTGATATATTTATTTTCTTAACTAAATCTTTTGTAAAATCTATTTAATAAATAATCTTTCACTATTGTATATCTACACCTCAAATTACAGCGTATGTGCAGACACGTATGTCCTGAAGGGTAGCTTTAAATCATCACTTTGAGCATGAAACATTACTCTAAGGATACCATCAGTGAATGAGACAATTCAACGCAATATGCAATTAACAAATGTATTTCTGTGGCCACGAGTGCAGATACTTGGTAAGGTGTAAAAGGATCTGATCCAGAAAACTATTTGGCCAGCTATAATCGAATATTTTATATGTAAATAAATTATTACAATATAGAAGATTAAAAGAAATATTTATTTATATTGTGAATTATAGGTTTGTGTATACATCATATTGGTAAAAAGATATAACTTTTCTATGAATAATTCCAACAAACACATAAAGACTTCAGATACTAAATAATTTACTCAATAAATAATTATTATTTACTATATAAATAACTAAAAGATATATTATATAATTATAAAATATTTTATTATTACACAATTTTACATTAAAAATCATTATGTAATGAATATGATAGATAATGTAGTGATTAGATTACAAAAATACGCAAACGATTAGAAATTTATATATAAACACAGTTTTAACATTGTTTGGTTTATAATAATAACAGAAACATTGTGTAAAAATTTTATAAAATTAGAATTAAATTAACTATAATTCTAATTAAGAATACAATAATTCTTATAAAATATAAAAAATAAAGCTAAATTATATTAATTATCTTATAACTGATTTACTAATTATAGCATTAAAGGTAATACTTACATAAATAGTAATTGTAGATAAATATTTGTAGATCTCAATAAATCTTAATCTAATTTTATAAAGACAAAACTTATAAAATAAGTAATTTTTTAATATGGTGATTATGGATAACATAAAAATAAAAAAGTATCAAATTTTATAATGTATAAACTTGAATATAATTATTTATTTATAATGTGTATGATTGTTAATAATAAAAGGCAATTGCATGTTATTTACCGCTTTTTGATATTATAAAGGTATACGTAAAAATAAAGTATGTAAATAACATGGTTTCAATTAAAACCCATAATAACATAATATATATTGATTGGATAAACTATATCAGAAGAAATAATATATTCAAGTTTATAGATCTAAATAAAAATAGTAATAAATAAAAATGTCCAATAAAATTGAGATATAATAATGAAAAGTGTTAAAAATATAATAAAACTAAGCTTATTCTTTTATTAAAAAATTCTATAATTAACGACTTTTTAAAAATATTTAATAATTGTAATAAAAAATTGAATTTGTGTTAGGATGTTGATATAAAATTTTCTTAAAGTATTTTATAAAATCATACAGTATTAGTTGTTGATTATAAACAAATATTTAATTATCCAGCAAAAGTAAGTGTACAATGAATATATGTAAAACAAATATATAATGTTGTTTTCTTTCATATTTTTTATAAATAAAAATATAAAAGGTAGTGACTTTATTAAAATTTTTAAGTTAGAAAGTATTAAAAACGTTTTGATTAACCATATGCTGTTGCACTTTAATTCATCTAAACTAATTAAAATACATATTATTGTTATATGAACTTTGAAATTTTAGTTTATCTTTTTATTTATGTCTATAAAAAACTTTTATAGATTGTAGTTTGTTTACAATAGGCACATTTCATATATCTAAATGGTTATTGTAAAGACTTTCTGGAGATTATTTTCAGAACCAAACTCAATAAATCCTAATATCTATATGTTCAGTTCCTCTCTACAAAAAACTTTTATAAATATAAATATATAGAAAATCAAGTAATAAAAGTTTGGTGTTTTTTTATTTAACCATAATACAAAAAACATATTATTTGTCAATAAATTTATTATACAGGTTAATTGGAATTTTAATTATACAAGTTTATCTATGCTGTCAATATTATCTCTTCATTTACCTTGGATATTATACATTGTTCCATAACTATTAAATATAATAGAGAGACAGTATGATTTATTTTTGAATACTTTAGTGAATACATATTTATGTAACTTAAATTATCGTATAATTCGTTTATAGTTTTTAAGTATATGTAAAAGTACTTTTTATATATTATTAATTGTTAATTAAATGTTATATTAAAAAACTACAAAATACTTTTTCTAATTTCAGTCATTAGACTTATTATTAATTTTATTTTCTTAAGCTTTAATTATTTTGCCTTTAAACACTATTTTGATTCTCTATAATATTATATGTTTAATATAATTTTACAATTTATATATGTTATTGTTTAACTAATTTACAATTAAAATTTACATAACATTGATAATAAACTATATACTTTTCAATTTATTGTTAAGTAATAATCATGTATTATTTTCACCTTGCCACAATACTTCTTTCATATTTCTTAATATTGCGCTTAGCGATTTCAAATCTCGATTTCATCATTAAGTTGTTATGTATTTATCATATCAATCTTTAGTTTATCTTAATCTGAACTTTAGTCTTGTCAACATAAACCTTCATCAACTCTTCACTCATTTAACATCGTGTCTTTATGACCTACATAATCAAACACATTATTGCTTACTATATAAACTGCAGACCTTGTTCTCATGAGAATGTTATATTAGCCAACTGCAACAAACTTATCATAGTTACACCAGTTTTTTGTGACATTGGGGTTTATTTTTGTTATAAAACATGATCTGTTGTATTACCATGGTTATATTTTTCATACAAGGCATTTGCATTCGCTTGTGCTTCTAGGAGGAGTGAAAATGTAACAAGAAGTGTGCTGAAAACATAATGATAGTTATAGCTACACATTTCATCTATAGGTAAGCAGGAATGCTCTACCGAGTGACAAACTGGACATATTTGCAAACTTTGATGCACAATTCTCAATAGTTGTACTAGACAGTAAATCTTTATTTCCTGAAGTTATAGAACTTGAGATACAAGTGTTTAAAGTGAAAGTTATAAAATACATTTGTTTGTTATCATAAACTGTGAATAAATTCTATCATAAAAAATAATTGTTTATCTTATAAAACGTTTTTTATTTAACAATTTCATGCATGTTCGCGTTTATGAAGGCTTCTTAAAGCATCACAGGTCGCAGTCCACCTCTTGCTCACTGCACTTTGGTTCACGTGTTTTTAATTAACAACTTTATATCTTAAAAATGTTTATTATTATGATATATACAAGATATAGAATAATCTTAACAAGTCTCTAAATTTTAAAATTTCGTTAATAAAAAGAAATATTCAAATAAAAACAAGTTAGATTTGTAAACAATAAAAATTAAAATTCAAAATGGAATATTATTAAATAGAAGTAAACTGAACAAATTTAAAATATTTTTTGTCTAAATCTGTATCAAATTAAGTTTATGTAAACACAAAAAGTTAAATTGTTTTTAGTATTAATACATAAACAGTAGTTATTTCAATATACTTATTTTTACTTTATTAAAAAAGATTGTTAAGTAACCTACATTCCTATTTTGAGACAACTATTATTTACAGTGATAGTTACAATAAATATCGCAATAACTGTTCACTATTAGTTGTTGCCACATCATTTTATATGCGTCAACATTTTTTCACAACTCTATAAGTTTAACATACACTAAACCTTAGGTGCAAAACTCTTGATATCTACTTATTAATCTACATTAATAGTAGTTTCTCTTTACTTAATAGCTTTTAATATTATTTTTTTATCTTCTTTAGACAGTATATTTGCCATTTTTTATACTACTTTTATTTAATATTTTTAGTAATGAATACTTGTTCAATATTTTTACGGATTTTGATTATTAAAAAACTAAATTTTATTTTATAAATTGCGTTATTCCCATTACACTAGTACTAATAATAAAATAGTTTGTTATAAATATTTATATAGTTTAATAGAAGGCAACATAAAATCAAAGACTAAGAATTAAGTAAAATATAGTTTTCTAGTTTTTCTTTACAGTACATTTCCAACACAGTACTTTTTGTCAAAAATAATTAATTATGGTTAATTTTTTATTTTTATTTTAAATATTATAATGTACAGAAGTAGTATTTACGACTGTTTTAATAAATAAAACAATTGATAAAGAAAAATATATATTTATTGTACTTATGTTATGTTCATTTATGTATACTTTTAAATTTATTTAACACATATTTTGCACTTATTTCATTGAAAATTGTTTTTGTTTTTAATTAAAATAAGTACTTAGTAATTACCAAGATAAAATAACTTTACTTTAATAATACAGAATTTATAATATAATATTTATAGGTTTCTAAACCTATTTGGACAAACTACTATTAAATGTTAAATTTTTTTAATTAATTTTGTAATTTCTATATTTACTTCATTTATCACACTAGCAATCTAATTAATTATTAAGCAATGGTCTTGGATTAATTTAAAAGTTATAAATTAAAAATAAAGACAAATTTAATAGTTATAAGTTAGCTATATATTGATATTCTTTAGTTTATCATGAGATATTTATCACATAAATTCATGTTTTATTATCTGAATTAAAGAACTTCAGTGAACTAAAAGTAGAACATGTTCATTATATGATATAATCTGTTGGATCTTTTTAATTCTTCATAGAATAGTTTTTTATTTAAAAAACTACTTTAAAAAGTATAAAAAAAATTTAAATTCACCAAGTATAGTATAAATATTATAAAGTTTAACTATTTGATTGAGGAATGATATATTAAAATATTAGAATGATGAAGAAGTATTTGAGGTATAAAAAGAAATAAGATATAAAATATTGCGTGAATTAAAGTGCAACAGGTACACAATGAGCTGCAGTTTCGAGACATTTTATGAACGTTCCTTAATTTAGAAATGTTAAATAAAGTTATGCCTAAAAAGGACATATTAAAGGCATAAAACTTAATGTCCTAGGAGAGAGTAAGATACCGCAGAAAGATAGATGCAGAGGTGGATTATAGTGGCAATGGTCCACTTATATTTATTCTGTCATTCGTATATGAGTAGGAAGCTATGGAGAATAACAAATTAGTACAACCATGAATAAAGATGCAAAACATACAATGAACTGTAAATGTGAGATTTGTTCAAAATTCAGTAATGTGGGTATTTTGTCAATAAAACTGTTATTACAAAAAGATAACAACTTAATTTATTAATACAAAGTAATGTTTTTAATACATTTATATTCACAATCACATATATTATGTTTTTGTGATAAATATAAGGTTATTTATAATATTGTTAAGATATTTTTGTTTAACAGCAAACCCTAAAAATTAGATTATATTCAATATATATTTAATCTTCTTTCTTATATTACATTTATATTAATTTAAACTTTTTAATCAAGGTAAAGAACAATAAATAACTTACAATTAATTGTTAAATTTTATTATCACAAAACTTTTATTGATCTTTATTCTGCTGTATAAAGACTCGTTTATAAAATACTATACACTATAATCCATTGTATTTGTATTTTGATTAATAAATACAATTATAATTATTTTAAAAAATAATAATATAAAACATGAAGTTATTATATTATTTCAAATATTAATTTTTGTGTAATTATACTATATATAAAGTTAACCTATTTTTTTGTTATTAACTTCATTTTAAAATATGTTTATAGCTTTTTAATTGACTTATATTAAACTGCATTATCCTACTAAACACTATGAAAACTTTGTGTTTTAATTATTGTTTCTGTAACCCCTAACCCTGACTACATAAATAAAATCATAACTAACTTAACAATAATCAAAATACTGTTTATTTTTAATAATATATAAAACTTAAAATTTTTGTTAAAAAATATAAATGGAAAATGAATAGTTTCATTTTTTTAATATTAACAGACACTGATATTATTAATTCGAGAATTCTCTGTGTAATTATGAATTTATTTTAATAAAAAAGATATTTTAAATTAGTTTTTACTATTTAAATTATGTACTTCGTTTTATAAACTGTGCTTCCTCTTTATAATTTATTTTAAGTAGTATTGATACTTTTTTTGTAGCAACTTTATTAAAATTTCGATAGATTGGAAAGCTTACTAAAGTCTTTCATAGTTGAGATCCATCATGTTCCTGTTGAAATTTGCTTCACAAAGGATCTTACGTGATAGCCATTTCTGACAAGCAGCGATGCTTTTGGAAATGGACACACATAAGAAGATGTTGTTTTATTTATGTGTACAGCAAGTCGGCTATCCTGTTCTTCTTTTAGTAACACAAAAAGTAAACTAATAATACTTTCATTTAATTTTTAAAAAGAAATCAATATTTACATTTTTGATGCTATAATTTTATTAATAAGCTCTCAGTTAGGAAACATTGGTCAAAACGTCTAAATGTTGTGATATATCTGCAGTTTTGTTGGCTGGAAAACTTGTATTGATTGTTTTATGTTATAATATATAACTTATCTTATATTTTTAATCATCATAAATACTGAAAGACTATATTTTATAAATAACATTAACCTAATAGACTTTATAAAATAAATAAAGAGCTGATAAATATGTATATGTATTATATATTTTATAGAAACGTTGTGCATATAATATTTATAACTTAATGAGTAACTTGAAAATATTTAATATAACCTTTCTAACTGTAAATTAGTACATGAAAATATGAGATTATGTATCAATTTTTCATTATTTTTGTTGAATATTCAATATAAATAATTAAAAATACGATATAAATATATAAAATTTATTTTAAAAGGGCTTGTGTGCACATGAGCTAAAGCTTAAAAGGCATACGAAGGACTGCAACTTGAGACATTTTAAAAATGTTCCCTAATCTGAAAATGCTAATAAAAATGTTACCAAAAAAGGTTTAGATAAAGAGGTTGTATAATACATTATTTATTCATTATAATTGAATCATGATTTACAAATTTTCAGATAAAAGTTCTTATTAATTAAAAGATAGTAAAATATTATTACTGGTTTAAATTAATAGTTTGCATTATGCATTTTAATTTTCAAATAATACTAGACCACTATCTTTTAAGTAACGTTACTCTGTAGATAATATAATTGTAAACAAAAGGAGTAAACTTGTGTTCACCTCAACAGATTCATTTCTCTCTCTTTATAAAACTTTTAAATAATAAAAAATTTTCCTTGAATCCATCTTTTCAATCAGTCAGATAGATGGTATACTCAAAACTAATACATGACATTTAACTATTATGAATAATATGTATGCCTTTTTACTAAAAAATTACATATGATAGATGGAAGGTATATTTTTAATCCATTTTTTAGAGAAGATAAATTTAATTTGTATTCGAATAATTTTAAAAAACTATTTTTTAGTTACTATAATATTAAAAACCTTTATTAGACTACTATTAATATAGACTTATATATTATTTAGTATAATAAATCTATGTATAATATTAAATATAAGTTACGCTTGTTTTTAATTTTTTTATCTATTAATAATCGTACTATGTAACCTTTCTTACTTTTTATTTTCTTTAAATCACAAAATGGCAGAAATGATTGTATATCATTGATAAATATTTAATTTTTTGTAGTAACGGTTTTGTTAACAAAATACATACTTTGGAGATTCTGCACAAAATCTCTCAAGTGTGCTTTATTCTTTGCTTCAAGAAGGTATAATTTATTTTATTAATTGGAGTACACTTAACAACTTAAGAATAAGTATATTGATATTATATAATATAAAGTAATCTAGATAAGTACAATTTATATTACAGATTGTTTATTTTTTTATAGTATATAATTCTTTCTTAATTTTTAGAAATTTTAGCTTGAGTAATCCTTAAAAAAAATAAACTAAGTTTTCTATAAACAAAATAAAATTACACATATAAGTTGTAAATAATAAGGATTAGGACAACAGTATATTAATTGTAAATAATAAGATCGCTCCTTTTTTATATAATAAAAGTTTTAAATCTGCTTAAATATTCTTAATTTAACGAGCTATGAACTAAGTTTTTCTTAAACATTCTAGTTATTAATAATAAGTAATATAATATTTTCTTCTATCTAGTTTTATTTTTCAGTATCTTAAAAATATATAAACTTTGCCTCCTAGGTAATGTCATTTTATGTCAACTTCTCTAAAGTGTGCCTGGAGCTACTATATACTATGATTTTCAGCGTCATAAAATTATATTGACAAATGTTATTTTAATAGGATTGCTCGCTTATAAAGCGTGTTTCTCCCTGTCTCATCTGTAATAACTTTTTACTCAAATACCTTATCTTTATTTCAGTTTATTTACTTATTGTTTATTATAATAACATATCTAATACTAATTTGAGATAGATATTAAAAATAATATAAACAAAATATATTATTTTATTGCGACTGCTTTTAAATTGTAAAATTTATAATTCGCGAAATATCAGGACTATGTATGCTAAAGAAATTAAATAAAAAGTGGCGAAATTAATATAATAAAAATCAAAAAATTTAAATGTATTAAATTAAACGATGTTTATCAAAATATAACAATATAAAAAAACCTCTAGCTCTCGTTCATAGTAGGTTGTCTCCTTCAGACTATTTCAGAAAAGGCGTTTAACATTTATAATATGCAATATGTTCTTTATAAAATAAATAAATCTTTATTTTATAATAGAATAAATTAAAATTATTACACAAAATTAAAAAACAACTTGGTAAGCTTTATTCACATTTTCATATTGATAAGCCTTATCCTAAAGTGTTACGACATGACCAGTGTGTATCTGTTACACACGAGTTTTAATTCTTCTTTATTGCATTAAAATAAGTATAGTATAAAATAATATTAACATCTATGAGCAAGTAGATAAAGTTCATTTTTTGAAAAATCTATATTAAAGGTATATAGTTTGTTTTTATTTTATAATAAATAAAAGTTGTATTATAATATGAAATAATATAAATTTATAAAGAAATAATGTGTGAAAATAAATTAGGTTTGAATACTTTATTATATTTATCCACATTGAAAAATAATAGCTTTCACCCTCAGATATAATTGCATAGATAAAACCTATTGCTATTTACTTTTCCGTGAACTACAAAGTCTGGGCATGTAGTGGATTGCAAAAACAGGACTGTAGTCTATTTTATGTTTACAAGTACAAACAGTGATATGGCCTAAAAATCAAATTGTAATTTAGAGAATAAATAATTTAATTGCGGTAATAATCGTAAACTAGATTATGTCTGTTTCATAATACTCTAAGTTTATTAAATAAATTCATCAAAATATTCACTGGTTCCTATCAGGCTATTGTTGCATAAATATTATAGATCATAAAGTATAGTAACAGCTATTGGCTTTATACTGTTCAATTTTTCACTGTTACTTTCTATTCATCATTACATTTCACAAACAAAAGACAAGTAGATCTACTTCGAGATAAAGTCTTACTTATAACAATATTATATAAAAAATACTCGCTTTTGTATTAAATGAATTTTCATTATGGTAAAATATGAATAATATATATTAATTAATATATTTGATTGGTATTCTCTTATATTTTATTTATTCTACTTTATTTTTTTATCACTTTATTTCTTAAATGTATTTTAGGGTTATTATAGGCATTTGGAATTTTATGTTTTCAAAAATAATTAATGTATTAAATAACCTTACAAATCTAACGAACACTGAAGCCTTCTATGCATGCCAGATCTGACACATTTATAGTAATAGTGTGGATGGATGTGAGAATCAACAAGGCGATATCTGAAAGAGATCATAACTATAATTTAGTGGGTTGTAACTTATGAAGAAGCGTTGCTAGACAACATTATTACATATTCCACGCGATCTATGAATTATAGAGATAGACCAAACACCGCAGGAAAAATTCTAATTATCTCAATAAGGTGTATTATACTGATCTATCTATCCATCCAATCACAGGGCTTTCATAAAAGCTGTTTTTATTGTGGCTTGTTTCTAATGGTGTGTGTCAACAGGTGGTATTTAAGGTACGATGTGATTAGAACGTAGGTTCAGGCACAAAGGTTATGGGTTATAGTGAATATTGAACAGCTTCTTTGTTTCTATTCTTATAACTCTTAAAAACAAAGTAAGTATTTGAGTTTTGATTCTGGTTGAACATGTCCTGAAAGGCCATTTTCGTTACACCGAATGGTTATCGTTAAACATCTGAAGTTCTATTCAGCACCAGACACAATAAATCTTGTTGCTCTCTCACTTTGTGCTCAGCCCCTCTCGCAACAAAGGATACTTCGCCGGCATTCTTCCACAGCTTGCAATTTAAAGCGCAGAGGTAAGAAAAAGCTCTTGTTTAAATACAAAGGTTATTTAAGTACTTTCTATTTTATATGGTAAGCTTTCTCGTAACTGTTTCTGGAGCTATGCTGAAGAAGAGCATGAAAAAATGTTATTTTTATTTATAATTTTATTGTTAAGAATAATAAAAAATAGCGTCGTCAGCAGAAGGATTCGAACCCCCACGGAGTTTCCCCCACTTGATTTCGAATCAAGCGCCTTAACCATTCGGCCATACTGACACGAAATTATCGGTGATTAAATAATAAGCTGTTTATCCTTCAATTTAAAACGTAGCATGCTAAATATTGTTAGCTTTATGTTAAATTAATTTATCAAGTAATTAATAATTAACAACTATTTATTATTATACAAGACTCTAATTTCTTAACCCAGCAGGTTTTTCACAATACTGAACAAAAGATGTCATCTTAATTTAAGAGTAGTAAGAAATTGTATTTTCTAAATTTCTAGATTCATCTATTTTTATTAAGAAGCACTTTTATTTGTTTAGATAGTATGTAGTTATTATTGCGCTTCTTATTTTTAAATAGAATTTAGAATCCTACTCATTATTACCACCTTTATCTACACAATTTACGAATAAACTTCTATTATTGAAAAGCTATCTCCACCACTAATACAAATATTTATTTAGCTTAACCCATATTTCTTTTCTAGTTTATAAACAAATTGTGTTTTTCCAAGACGAATTGCTCATAAACTGAATTTAATTCTTTATTGACTTTAGGATTCTCAAATAGTTCTAAAAAGTACGTCTTCCTATTTATGTTATGTTTTTGTCCGTTATTGTGCATTATTCTTCCATTTAACTTGCTATGAAACAAATCTCTTTTACAGTATTCGCAGTGATATTTAACCATTAGCGGGTTGCCAGTAACCCATTAAAATATAAAAACATGAATCTAGAAAGAGAATTAATAAAGTCCGGTACACGTCTTGATAACCGAGAGCTTTTAGAACGAAGGCCTAGCAATATACACGAATTAGAAAACGGTGATGTTTTAATAACGGCGCCAGGAGTGAAAATAATTATTTCCAGTCAACTAACAAGAACAAGTCCATACTTGGATAAGCCTCATCGTGGAATACTCAAAGTGTATGGGCATGATTGTTACAGACATAAAATACGAGATGTATACAAGCGATGTGTGGATCTTGAATCGTTGTGTATCGAATACGGAAAAGAGGTTTTTGTTCTTCACCTGAAAATCCGCGTACTGGAAGGAGATGGGCTTCTGATAGAGCAAGTTGTCGACGGAATTAACAGGGTGCTCAAGATGCGAAAGATTCCGATGCACGGATATCCTAAGGCGATATGCTACACGTTCTGTGAGAGAATCGTTGCAGATCCACTCAAAACAGAAACTGCAGTAGAAATAATCGTTGTATGTGTGAACAACATCGTATTACTTGTTGAAGCGAGCAAGGGCGAATGCGACTTTGAAACCATAACACGATGTGTTCAGTTTTCAATAAAAGAGGATCTGGCGCCTTATAACTGAATTCAGAAGATTTTGTACGATTTTCTCTCAATTGAAGTTTTCCGATGAAATTACAAACGAGACGAAGAAGAGAGAAGGGCGTTATGCAGAGAAAAAAGTGATTCATATGCACGTTGATGGTCACCACACATGCGTAGGGAGATCATTAATCTTTATTTTTATAATGCAACAAAAAAAGGATGTGTCTTCGCATCTGAAGTAGACTCGCAGTGAGTCTACAGGAATCAAGGTCTGACATTGCTATTCTTTACAATTGCATGTTTTTTGATTTGATATTCTACAGAGTTGGAGAAAACGCCAACACGCGCGGAATTGTTTACCCATGTCGGATATCATGACGTACTACGGTGGCTCGCTACTGGCAATGCAGGGAAAGTCGTCCGTGGCAATTGTCAGTGATAGGCGTTTAGGATCAGGAAGCATAACAGCAAGCATGGCATTCGAGCGCATACACAAGATGAGTCCTCACTGCTACATCGGGTTCACAGGGTTCGTCCCAGACGCACAGGCTCTTCACAAAAAGATCATAAAGAACCGCGAGCTCTTTTGCCTGAACGAGAGAAGAGAAATGACGCCCGCAGAGCTAAGCAGTCTTGTTTCGTATCTTCTCTACTCCAAAAGGACGAGTCCGTACTTCTGTGAGCCTATGATAGTTGGAATTCATAATAACTTGCCTTTTATTTGCACGATGGACCAGTTGGGTGCGATGTCAACGGGTGGTTTTGCGGCAAGCGGAACAGCTCAAGCGAATCTTTTTGGAATGAGCGAAGCTCTTTTTGAGGAGGGCTTGGACGACGAGGATCTTTTTGTGACCGCAATGCAGACCTTCCTGAACAGCGTGGACAGAGACGCTCTTTCTGGATGGGGTGCAGACTGCTACATGATTAGCAAAGAGAAAGTCATCAAGAGAAGCGTCAGGGGAAGGCCGGACTGAGATGCAGAGGAAGGTCGTAGACGCCTCGGCAAAAGCACGTGACAGCATTCTTTGCCGCTACCGAGGCACAACTTTGTGATGGACACTCCGTGCAAAAATTTACCCTCCCATGACAGAGCAGCTGGAAAATCCGATGCGGCAAATCAGGATCGAGAAGCTCTGTATCAACTGCTGTGTGGGTGAGAGCGGGGAGAAGCTCAACCGTGCATTGAAAGTTCTGGAGCAAATAAGCGGACAGAAACCGTGCACGGGGAAGGCGAGACTCACAATACGAGGCTTTGGAATACGAAGAAACGAGAAAATAAGCGCGTATGTGACTGTGCGTGGAGAAAAAGCGAGGGAGATTCTAAACAATGCGCTCAAAGTGAAGGAGTACGAGATAAAGAAGTCTTCCTTCTCAAACACAGGAGGCTTTGGATTTGGAATCGATGAGCATATCGACTTGGGAATCAAGTACGATCCTTCCATTGGAATATACGGAATGGACTTCATCGTTGTTCTTAGCAGACCTGGACTGAGAGTATCCAAAAGAAGGATAAAAAAGAGCCGTGTTGGAAACAAACAAAGGATCTCAAAGGAAGAGGCGATGCAGTGGTTTGTCAAGAACTATGATGGCGTGCTTCTGAATAAATAATTTTTCATTGAGCATTGTTTATGCGTTCATGCGTTTTGTTGAAGCAGTTTAGCTGAGGTTGGTGTTGAGAATGTATTCCGCAGACCGATTTGCATTGAGCGTTTGAGTATTTTGCAAATGCCTTCTCTATATAAATTTCGTTTATCATGCACTTTGTTTAAAAGACCTATTGTGTTAAAATAATTTTTTAACGTGTTTGTTTATGCAAAGATGATGGATAAAACGAAAAGGCTTGTCTGCTTTTACGTGTGTTTCACCCCTATGGCGAGACATGAGTCTTAAACATTCTGTGAAGGGCTCACAGATTTGAGAATCTGCTTATGAAGTACTTGCTTTCTGTGAAGTACACCTCCCCATTGCGCTGCAGAAAAATCTTCCTCTTCGCTGGTACCGCTTTCAGTAGAAAAAGCGCCTTTCCGACCTTTACGTAGAATGAGCCATCGTCGAACTTCACAAGAAGCATTCGGGGAAAAGCAGGGGTGTCCTTCTCCAGGCATCTGCCAAGACTGAGCCATCTCGGCCTGCGCACCAGAAGTAACATGGGCCTTTTCAGCTTAAAATTTTTAACCCCATGGAAGATCTGTTTCAGAAGGCGCTTGAAGACGCTCAGGCGGAGCAGGCGCTCCGCAGCATCCTCTGCACGAATTTCCCGCTCTACCACACTGAACTCCGGGCACAGAACGTCCTCGCCTTCATTTACCTGAAAAACATGGCGAACTACCTCATGAAAACGAATATTCCTGCAATTGAGTACATCACGGGCCACGGTCCGATGCTCGTCGATCTGATTTACACCTCTTCCGACCAGAACTTCGAAATGCTTCTTCTACTCTTCGAGTCTCTTAGCACAAACAACCATCTGTGGCCCTCGTTCTACAAGGAGATCGCAGAGCGTCTTCCACAGAACTTCCACCGCACGGTCCGAACATTTGCAGTCGTCTTCAGGCGCTATGAAGTTCTCAAGGCGACACCTGCGCTCCACAAAGAAATTAGCGACAACATTGAATTGCTTCAAGACCCACTACTCAACATCCTTCTCAACAAGAAACACACAATTCCCGAAGAAAGCGTGGACAGCCTCCTCGCAATATTCCACAGCCTGATATTCCAGGACGTCCATCCATACTTTGAAGACAACATGGATAAATTCTTTGTATACTTTGACTCCGTATTCGCCAGCCATCCAGCGCCCATCTACCGGATATTCTCACTTTGCGTCACGAAGTACTCAGATTGCGTTGACATCTACCGAATATTGCGCTTGTGCCTGAACAGAACGGACACAGACTTAGTTATTGCACAGATCGCCAGAAAAAAGGAGTTTGCAAGACTCAGATGCCACTACGGAGACATCGCCGTATACATTCTCAGAAAAAGAAACAATGCCCAGTCGCTCATCGACGATTCGCTTCTCTTCACAAGAAACGCGCTTGCTGGTGCAGTGAAGGACGAGGTCCTCGTCGCCGTATGCAGCGAGGAGTTCAAGAAAGTTCTGCTCGAACGCGTCCCCGTGCATCTCCGCGCGCTTCTCGGCATCAGCAAGCACGGCCTGCTCACCGATCCGCTCGAGGCAGAGCGCATCGTCGAAATCGCACTTGCAATGCGCCTTCAGCTTCATGTCGAAGCCGCCCTCACCTGCTGTGACGCCTCGTCAGAGGGGCAGCTGCTTCTCTTCACGTGCGTGCGGTACCTCCTTGCAACAGGCACTCAGGCGCAGATTGACGCGTCCTTCGCGGACAGATACCCCGCATGCGCACACATCATCATGCACTATCTCGCTGAAAATCTCGTTCCGAGCGCAAGAAACGTCGCTCTTGCGATGCGACACTTAAACAACGAGTTCGGATCGCGTCTCCTCTTCATGTCGGTCCGGTACGGAGTTGAGCGCGAGCGGGGGCCATTGAGCGAAGCCTCGCTCGGAATCGAACAGGCACTTCACCACATTCGCGGCACGCTGCCTCCAAAGCGCACGGACATTCGCAGGGATGACGTGCTGGACGGAATTCTCAGGTTCGTCTACTCAACGCGTGAGTTCGCAAGCGCACGTCCCTTTTTCTACCTCTTCGACACGCTCGGGCTTCTCTGCACGCACGAGAACTGCGTGAAGCTCCTCGAGCTTTCAAACTACGTCCTGACAACCGGCATCGAGGAGCTCTTCCATCTGAATTTTTATCTCCTCGCGCTGCTTGTGAAGTTCCGCTTCGACACAACGGGAATTCGTAGCGTCGTGCAGAACCGAGAGCTCTGGCAGGAGAGCGCGCTGGTGCTTCCGCTCAGCTGCCTTGTCGCCGTGCTTGCAGGCGATGGCGAGCCCGCCCTTGCAAGGGACGCAGTCGACTTTCTTCTTCCCAGACACAAAGACGCAGCATGCCTCATCATGGCGCACACAGGTGTCCCCATCACGGACCTGGGTGACGAGGAGGACGCCCTCTTCGTACGGGCCCTCCGCCGTCTTCCCGTCGACATACGCTATTTTCGCGAGAACTACGCAAGCACGCGCAACATCCGGAAAGTCGTGAAGGCGCTTTGTCTCGTCAGGGGCGCAGAGGACGCCGTCCATAAAAACCTGCCAAACTACCGCGACGACGAAAACGTGCCGTTTTCTGTCTGCGAGGAGTTCGGGCTTTGAGACCTGCGTCAACCGCTTTAATTAAATTTCTGTCTTCAAACGAGCGTGCAGATTGGCCACAGGACGGCCATCGCCCATTCAAAAATCGTTTTTCATCAGGAATCCTCAGAATGGGAATCTGAGTTGTTCTCCGCCTGCTTGTGCTTATTTTTGTGTTCGTTGATTTCCAACATCCTGCCAACTCGAAAAACACAAAGTTCAAATCCATTTGATTCGTTTGTCTCCACGCTTCTCTGCTCAGAAATTCACGATCAAACAGACACATTCACTTTATTTCAACTCTTTAATCGTGGCTTGTTCTCACTTTGTATTCAATCACCTGATAAGTCGCAATAATTTTCGTTTTCATACAAAAGCCCGCTTATCTACCCCTCCTTTGTTTTGTTATTTCTTCGTTGTTTTTCTACTCTTCGGTTCGTTTTTAAGTCTTTGCTTCTTGGCTACCAACGACTTCTTTTCTTGTTTGGTACTTAGCTGCTCCCGCTTTGTGGTACGTACACCGCTTCCCATGCGTGCCGTACTGGCTGCTATGGATCACCAGGGGAAGGCATCGAGCAGCCGCACGCCATTCTTTGTCCATAGCGGACTTTCCCCAAAACAGAATGCTGTTGCTTGTCAGACATCCTGATAAAACCGCAGCTTGTTCGTGCAAAATATCGTCTACGTCATTTTTTTAGCTTCGATGCGCGCTCTGCTTGCACATCGCCAATATAGTTGAGTTCCTTCAAAAACTGCCTTTCTCTCTCAATTTCTTCAACAAGCTCCTCTTTCTTAAATTCAGGGCATCCCCTGCACTTTGGACCACCACGGTCCATCTTTTCAAGCTCTGTCTTCAGCTTGCAGATCTGTTTTACCGTGTAACACTTCTTGCTGTTTATATCTCTCTGCTCTTGCATCGCCTTATCTGCCAAGTAGCGACGTAACTTGCTGCCAAGGACCACCAAAAAGAGACTCTCAAGAAGCGCAAACGCAGTGCATATGTTCATGGATGTCTTCTTTCTCGATTTTTATTTCTTATGTACAAAAAGGAAATGTTTGACATTCTCATTGACAGTTCTCTACACGCAGGACGATTCACTGCTGTTTGTTCTTGAAAAACCTCAACCGAGAGCGTCTGTTCTGCACCACGCGCTCTAAATTGATACTTGACTTAAGCGATCTTCCATATTTGCTCTTGTTGGCACCGATGTAGTCCTCGTACGTGGCCATGTCCACCGAAATGTCGAATGGCACTGTGTAATCGCCCTCGTACTTTCTCTTCTGATCCACCAGCAGCTGCTGCGTCCTCGTAGAGGGCCGCCTCTTCACAAGCTCTGCAAGGAGATCGCGCAGCGCGTCATTCTTCGAGATGAAGTACATCATTCGCAGGCGGGCCTCGAACGCATCGTTAAAGCCCTCGTCGTCTCCAAAGATGTTCTCCATGAACTGTGCGAGAAGTGCAACGACAGCGTCTCTAAAGCATTCCACGAGACTAAATATGTCGCCCAGAAGTATAAAGAGTCGTGAGTCGTGGAACATCCTCTTGTCTTCTATTAGCATCTGCAGAACGAATTTTTGGAACTCGCGCAGACACGTTGCTACGTCAGGCGATGCAACGAAGTCCTCATGGAACGCATTCTTCAGCACAAGACGATACACGCACGTCGACGTCTGAGATATAAAAAGCCTGAAGTATTCAACAAGAAGCAACGGCATTTCTCCCGATATCTCCACGTACCTGTTGTTTGGCGCTAAGTAATATGTTCGAAACATCCTCATGAAGCTTCCCACCTCGTCCTCCACGCTTTCTTCGCCAGGCATCTGTTCCACTGCCATGCATGCCCAGCCAACTATCAACGATATCTCGCGGTAGAAGAACTGCTTTGTCTCAAACTGCTCTTTGCCACGACATTCAAGCGGAATCTGTGCAAAGAAGTCCCGCAGGACTGCGTTGCAGCCCAAAATCACCAGTGTCCTGTTTCCAGAGTGCTCCAGCATGATCCTTACCACGTTGTAGTTGTTCTTCGACCCGTAGTATATCAGGCTGCTGAACATCGGCATCGCGTTTACAATGTTTGCATTCTCGAGCATCAGCTCAACGAGACGTTTCCGGTCCCGTCCCTGTCTATACAGATACCTGTTGAAGTACTCTAACTTATTTTCAAGGTCGACCACAAAGAACTCCTGCAAACTCAAAACTTTCATTATCAATCTCTCCTGGTCAAAAGGGAACATTTTCATGCACAGCTTTGCAAAAAGATCCTTGTAATATTTCTCGTTCTTGTATGGCTTGTCGACAACTGTGCTGAAGTAGGCGCTGAACACGTGCTCGTAGTCGCAGAAGGTCTTTTCATCTAGCAGGTCGAAGCAACTGATCAGAAGCTTTAGAATTGCGTTATCAAATGTGTAAAATATGAGGTCAAAGTTCTCCAGAATCATCAGAAGCAGCCTTCTACTTATGCAAAACCTTCCTTTCATAAGTTCTTTCTTTGCGTTATCATTTATGGCCTCTATTGCCTTGTATATTCGTGTTGTCTTGCTATACAAATATGTGAGAATGTACGAGTACGTTTCTTCTGTATTCTTTTTGTATACATCGTTGACCACTCTGTACGTTTCTGATCTAAAGCTTGAAAACATAAAGGGATAAATATTGGACCAATGCAACTTGCAGCTGACACAATTCCAGGTATGCTGCTCTGCAGATCTGGCTGAAAGAGGTTATTTGCACAACAATGCCCCAAAAATGGAATCAGAAGCCAAGACTGTTGTCCAAGTGCCTGCAGACGTCAACATCAGCGATCTCCCGGTGACTATAAAGGCAGGAGAAATCTTCTATGTTAGCACTCTTCCATATGTATGTGAGGAGAACGACTGTCCTGGACTTCTTGTAGCGGACCGCGGAGAGGATGGCCTCACAACTGTGCCAGAGACCGTGAAAAAGTTTTTCGTGATACGACAAGTGCTACAGTAGCGTAAGCAGGCATGCAGCACCAGATGCCACGCATTAAATTCTCCATCTCCATCTTCTTTTCTATCAGGCGGTTTCTGGCTGACAGTGCACCACAAATCTTCAGCATCATCTTGAGGATGGCAGAATGTCATCTACCATCAGAATTGTGATAACAGTCTCAAGCGCAAGCTCAATCGCAGAGAGGGAGACCTTCATGGGCTGGACGACTTCCTCCTCAGCCATGTCTCCAACGCACCCCAGTCTCACGTTGACACCCATACGTGTGTCCCTGAGCTCGCTGACAATGTCCACAGCATGCAGACCTGCGTTTTTTGCAAGGAGAAAGGGAACTGCCTCGAAGGCTCTGCTCAGCTCAAGGCACACGAGGGGATTTCGCGAGCGCATCGAAAACTTGAACAGGACACGAGAAACACACATTTCAACCGTTCCCCCTCCCGGGACAAGAAATGGCTCGTCAACCAGAGACTTCACAACCCACAACGCATCGTTAAGACTCCTTTCTGCCTCTTCCAGAACAAGCGAGTCGCCGCCACGCACAACAATGGTCATGTTGTCTCCCTCTGTTATTTTCAGAAGGTCTTCTTCGTCCTCCACAGATACCTCCCGTATCTTGCTCTCTGAAAGCATTCTCACATCCGAGACCGGCTTAATTCCCAGGTTTTTAGACAGAAACTCGATTTCCTCACGTTCCACGTCATTCACAACAGCTATTTCAAACTTCTTCAGAAAATGCATTGCAAGATCGCTGCAGCTCTCTCTCAATAAGCTTTTCTGCACTATCAACAAATCGACGCCTTTCTCTTTAACTGCACGGCACAGTCCCAGGATGTACGCACGCTCCTCGTTGATTACGCTTTCCATCATATCGGCATTGCTCAGAATCACCTTTGAGTCTATGTTTGTCTTTGGCGCACTCAGGCAGAACTGTGCAAGCGCTATGCGGCACTTCTTTCTGCAGAAGCCCTCCGGCTTTTTCAGGACGCAACCCATGCAAAGACGCGTGTCCTCAAGACATCCTCCAAGCTTCTTCATGACCTTGATCTTTGACATGTCGCCCTTCACTGCCAGAACAGCATCAACTGCAATTTCCGACATGTCGGAGACCATCGAGACAACCTTGGAGCTGAGTGCTGTCGTCGCTGCTCTCACCATTGCTGCTCTTGTTTCTGTCTCAAGCGGAATGCTTAGACTTCGAATAGCCTCGTGTATTGGGTCCTTCGCCTCTTCAATCACCTCACAGAGTTGAGATACATGCACCCCCTTCTCAACCAACGGTCTCAGCTGCTTGAGTATCGCCCCAACCAGAATCACAACAGTGGTCGTTCCGTCTCCACACACGCTGTCCTGTGTCTGTGAGAGAGAGCAGAGAATTTGCAGAATCGGGTGTCCTGCCTTTAGTGTTTTCAGGATTGTTGCACCATCGTTCGTTATAATTGTCTTTTTCCTACTGTCTGTTATCATCTTGTCTGCCCCTCGTGGTCCAAGCGATGTTCCAAGGCTCTCGCACAGCGCTATGGCTGCGTCGATGTTTGAAAGCCGTATTTGTCTTGTGCGAGCATTCATGAAGGGTAGTAAAAAATTTGGAGCAAGCTGCGTGTCCAAGCCTGCTTCGGCAAGAAGTGCACGCAGCAGCTAGCAAGAACTGGGCATAGATTCTCATTAGTAGTAAAAATGCAATATGTAAGAATTACATTATTCTGCCTGCTCCACCAGATCTCAGGATATCCAAAAAATCTCTGACAAGCTCCTCTGCACTTTTCAGGCCTGCTGCTGCCCTCTGCGCAAGCGCCTCAAGGTCCTGCTGCGTCATCTTCATGCACTCTTTTTCCCTTTGCAGCAGCTCCTCAACGGTCGCTCTCTTGTCCTTGTCCTTCACAAGGCATCTCTTGATCACAGGCACCATCTCCCAGAACGGCGTCTTTGGATACTCAATATGAATGCCGTCTTCCTGCAACTTTTTTATCTTCTGCACCACGTTGGCATACTTGCTCAATGGCGTATGTCCATACACCATCTCGTAAAGAATGCATCCAAGCGACCATACGTCAGTACTTCTCCCCAGCTTCGCATCTCTGTCCAGAGACTCCGGCGACATATAATTTACCGTTCCAATCTGTGTCTCGTTGAATATCTTTGTTGTGTCATTTTTCATCTCCTTGCTTATTCCAAAGTCAATGAGCTTCAGCCTTCCCCTCACAAAGAGAAAGTTTGCGGGTTTCAGGTCCTTGTGAATTATCCGCTGCTGGTGAACCAGACTCACAATCTGCAGAATCTGCTCCCAGATGTCTCTTATGAAGTTCAGCGTCAGCGTGTTGCTGCGTATCACAGAACTGAGGTCTGTGTCTCCGCACTCCAGAAGAAGGTCCAGCTCGCCCTTCTTCAAGTCGTAGTCAACTAGCTCGATTATTCCCTTCTGTCCTCGTAGTCTTTTCAGCAACTTTATCTCGTCTATAAAGGATTCTCTTTGCTCTTCCTTCAGCGAGACTCGCTTAAGTGCAAATATCTGGTCGTTGTACAACACTTGGTATACACGCGAGCTTCCCCCCTTTCCAAGCTCCTTGATCACATGCAAATTCTTTCCTTTGAACACAACCAGCGGCACCTCGATTGTCTCCAGCTTGATGCTCACAGGCTCAATCGCCTGGTATTTTCTGGGCTCTCCGGCATTCGCGTGTGATGCACTCATATCAGAAGGTGTTGGGTATACCAAACTGCCACAGTTCCCTTGAAAGTTCAGGACATCTCCAAGTTTCAGGTTCTCGACGGTGATGCTCTGCTTGTTGCCAGCTCCAAGCAAACACATATCAACAAGCTCCCTTTTTGCAACACAGCCTCTTTCTCTGGCATCGTTCTGACCGTCATCTTGTGCCGAGGTCCCTGAGCCTGCCTCAGATCTGCGACTAAATGGCACGCGTGTCTTGCAGCTGTTGAATCTCAAAGTTACTCGGTCGTTCTCTGTAGCATCTTTCTCAGCCTCGATGTCCGGTTCCTTGTAATCATGCCTTCTGTGACTGTATCCGCAAGGCTTCTCTTGGTCCTCTTTCTCTTGTAACTCGCTGCCTGTCTCCTGCCCTATTCCAGATTTCTTTGCACGAAACTTGCTTAGAAACCCAATTACAACGTCCTTATCCCCAAACTCCTTTGTGCCCAAAAAGTGAATTGCATTATTAATCACCTTGTTCTCAAACTCTTGCGGCGACCTCCTTTTGATTTCAAAGCCAACAAGAGACTCCCAGTATTCTATAAATCTCCAGTAGCGAAGCTTTAACATCTTGAATATCTCTCTGATTTCCACCGGTTCGCAGTCTGCAGAAAGCAAGTTTATGTAATTTATCCACAACCTCAGGTTGTCGATGCCCTCGTCAAGGTCTTTTTGCGTGGCCTTGAAATAAAGCGAAAGTTCCTTGGTGAAGGAAATGCCCTTTGCCTTTTCTGAATTTATGTACTGAAGAATGTCCTTGCTCGTAAATAAACCTTCCATAAGGGGTACTGCAAGCGCTAGAAAACAGGACATAGACGCTCTAGGATTTCGAAGTGTCACAAAAAATAGTGTGGGTACAGGTAGATTTATTCTGTGTACACCGTAAGGTCTTCTACGCCAGGCAAGTCCATTTTTTTCTTCACGCGCCATCTAAGAACATCAAGCAGCTCCTCAATTCCATACGTTCGCGTCTTGTTCTCTACCCTGACACTTAGTGTCCTGTTTCTCTGCTCCTTTTCGCCAACAACAATGATCACGCAATATCCGCCGGTCTGGGCATTTCGAATTCTTTTGTTAAATGTCAAACCCTCGTCGTCAAAGGCCTTGATTCTGAACTCAGAAAAGATACGCAGAACCTCTTCTACATACTTCTCCACGTACGATCCGATGGGCACAAGGGCTATCTGTCTGGGAGTCAACCAGAATGGAAGACGCTTTCCGTAGTTCTCAATAAGAATAGCAATCATTCTCTCAACACTTCCCAGTATTGCTCTGTGTATTATCACAGGAGTGCCGTACCCGCCGTCTTTCTTCTTATATCTTAGATTGAATCTTTGTGGGAGTTGAAAATCAAGCTGAATTGTTGCACATTGGTGCTTTCTGTTCAGAGCATCCAGAATTATTATGTCAATCTTGGGTCCGTAGAACGCGCCGTCTCCTTCATTTATCTTGTAAGACCCACTTTCTTTGTCCAATGCCTTCTTCAATGCATCTTCGGCCCTGTCCCACTCGCTAATGTCGCCCAGAAACTTTTCAGGCCGTGTGCTCAAAAGCACCTCAAACGAAAACCCAAGCTTTCTGTACACATATCCAAGAAACTCAAGACACCCCTCAATCTCCAACTGTACCTGGTCTCGTGTACAGAAAATGTGTGCATCGTCCTGCTCAAGTCGCCTGACCCTTGTCAGACCGCTGAGCGAACCTTTCAGCTCGTTTCGATGGAGCACGCCAAAGTCTGCTATTCTAAGCGGGAGCTCCTTGTATGTTCTTTCTGTGTGCTTAAACATGATGCAATGCCCGGGGCAGTTCATCGGCTTCAGTCCCATTCTGTCGCCAACAAGAAACATGTTTTCCTTGTAGTTTTCCAAATGTCCTGACTCTCGCCACAGCTCAATGTCGAACAGGTTTGGCGTTATCACCTCCTGAAAGCCCCTCGCCTTGTACTCGTCCCTTATAAAGTCAACAAGTCCGTTGTAGATCATTGTACCTTCTGGAAGAAAGAATGCAGATCCAGGTGCATATGTATGGAAAAAGAAAAGGTCCATCTCCATACCAAGCTTTCTGTGATCACGCTCCTTTGCTTTTTCCTGCGCCTTCAAAAAGGAATCCAACATCTCCTTCCTCGGAAACGAGACTCCAAAAATTCTCTGTAGCGAGTCGTTGCTTGCGTCTCCAAGGAAATAAGCAGAGCTATTTTTCAGAATCTTGAAAGACTTGATCATTCCGGTTGAGTAAATGTGCGGACCCTGGCACAGGTCGTAAAAGGTCCCGATCTTGTAAACAGAGGACGCGCCACATACTTTTTCGTTGACAAAGTGCAACTTGTAGGGATTGCGCTTATACTCCTCAAGAAGATCCGCCTTTGTTCTAACCAATTTCTCAAACACAAAGTTCTTCTTGATGATCTTTTTTGCTTCCTTCTCCAGTTGCTGATATTGGCTTTGGGTAAAGGGCTCATCAAGCTTGACATCATAGAAGAAGCCCGATTCAGTTGGTGGACCCGAAGATAGCAGTGCACCGGAGTACATGTTGAGTATTGCGTACCCGAGAACATGTGCAGACGAGTGCCAGAACACCTGCTGTGCCTCGCTGTTCTCAAAAGTGAGAAATTCAATCAAGTCACCACTCCTAACTTCTGTAGAGAGGTCGCTTAGCTTTCCATTTATCTTACACACCAAGATATCCTCCTTGTTTGTTTGAAGACAAGCAACGTTCCAGGCAGTAGTGCCTTTTTCAAGCTGAATACCAGTGTCATCTATCTTAATGGCAGGCATGGGATGCATTTTAAAAAAAGTTTTCCACTTGCATTGCCAGATCAATATTGTCCTCAGCATCGTTCGTACATAAGATATGCTGTTCTTTTTGATAAAAGCACGCTTTTTGCAGCCGTTCAGGTCATATTTGTTATTTGTATGAACACCATTTGAAGAGCATATACTTTTTGCAGGAAATGTACGCACAGTGCACTACGGGTACTCTATGTTGTCAAGAGTATCGTTCACCTTCTTAAGCATTTTATATCTTAGTTTGTCAAAAAAATATGGCCTAATGCCTAGGTAGTCTGATACAAAATACTTCAAAGATTTGTACTGGCCCTTATTTCCTGCAGATAAAAATACATCATCTATTGTCGAGTTGGCACACCTATGCTTGTGTATGGTCTTAGATAGCTCCTTTGTAAGAAGTTTTTCATTTGCAAAGGCAGTCAACCTAGTACATATCCTGCTAGTAGCTTCTTTATAGTCAACTTGCACAGTGAACCTAGAAAGGTATTCGTAGAGAAAGAGACAGATCTCTATTTCAGGGACAAAAATAGTTTTGTCAAGGTTGTTGGTGTATACAAATTTTTTGAAATAAAACACGAGTTGGGGTGTCATTTCGACGCAGAAATCATCAAGTATCTGGCGCAGGTACATAAAGAACATTTTCATGTCGTTTTTCTGCAGCTGCACTAGGCTTTCAAAGGCGTTCATCTGCTCTGTGCTTATGTCTGTGTACGAAACAATTTTGTTCATAGAAAACAGCGCCTTGTACATAAGACACAGGTAGTCTGTGCATCTTTCCATCCTCATTCTGCTGTTTTTTAACGAGACATTGCTGATTTTTTCATAGAAGAACCTCAGGTGTCTTTTATACGGAAAGAAGCGAATGTATCTCATATACTCGTTTGCCAGCAGAGGTATGTACTCACTTTCCAACTCGGTTCTCTTTGTAAGATATATGAGCGCATGCAACGCGTACGGAGAGATAATTTTGTAGTCATCGAGAATTTCTTTGTCCCTGTGTTTTATCAGAGAAACGTGCAGTCTGAGAAGAAGATCTGTTTTCAGACCAAAGAGCTTTTGGCTTTCATAGAACAGTGCAGTGAATACAACTATGCGGCCATACTTCATATCAAACTTTTTCTTTGCAAGATGCTTTTTGCTCAGAAAGTCCTTTTTTCTCAAAGACGCAGAGCGAAGCGCGCCCCCTATTTCTGAAATCTCCATCGAGTGACCGGATATGTGTCCCTCTTTGCACACAAACATTCCATCGATATAACTGACCTGCGAACTGCATATTGTGCACTGCATGGGATGTCCCCTCTTAGTGTTTATTATTTGTGCGAAGACACTATTAGAGTACTCTCTTTACACAAGCTCCGTTTACATAACTTTCCAGACTCTGCAAGTCAGCGCTCCAGAGCATTATCTTCAAAGTGGCCCTCTATCTTCTCTAGAACAAGATTTACTTTGTTAACCGCGCTTCTGTCGCCTATTATCTCAAGCAAGGCCCTTTGATTCATTATTATCTTGACTATCATGTTGCTCCTCAGGTGCTTTCCATCTATGTACAAAACCAGCTTTTCCAGAAACAGCACCGATACGTGAGGCCCCTGTATCGAGAGGTTCGTTATAAAAGCGTGTATTGTGCTGCAATCAAGAAGCCCTCGGCGCTCACCCTCCTTGATGACGGATATTTTCCTGTCAAACAGCTTGTTGATAATCTCTGCCTCAAAATTGAGTAATAGCGCAATCACATTGTTGGATAGCTTCTTGAACGGAAGCATCATATTGAATATCTCATCTGAGAATTCGTCTTCAATGATGCTGTAGCACTTGTAGAAGAGCGCCAGGGTTTTGTAGTAGCTCTCATCGTTGTCCACAGGCTTTTCAATGCTGCTGAAGCTCACATACAGCTTCTTTATTCGCTCTCTGTACTCGCAGGTGTTTGTGTCCTTTCGCGAATAGACACAAAGACACAGGTAGATGGAGTCGATGTCTAGATCAAAAATTTGCATGACCTGTGTCAGCTCAAGCAGGCTGCTACACTTCACATCTACCAGGTCCAAAATATTGTTGAAACATACAGAACGCATCCACGTCTTCTGTGCATGGCTCAAGCTGCGAACATCCAAAATTCGGACCACCTTCAGAATCATTTCGGCACGGTCCAAGATTGATATGTCAAGCTTGTCGATGTGCAGCAGCGAAATAAACACCTGCAACATCTTAAAGTCGGTTGTCCTAAACTTCTCCAGTCCGATGTATATTGCCTCGATAAGGAGCTTCAGGTCGTTTTCTGCATATATGATCTGTGTCAGGTCTATGAAGTCCTCTATTGTCTTGACCGACTGGAGAATGTTACACGCTGCTGAGTGGTTTCCGTTTTTTAAGTGCAGTCTGAATACATACTCGTCAGAGAGCGGAACACGGTCGTTGTTGCAGTCAAATCCGTACTTTGAGACCTGTTCCATGTCAAATATCTTCTGAGCCTTTTTTGCATCTCCAAGCTCGATGTACGAACAGAACGCATAGTCAGAAGACACAAGGCCACCTTTCTCATAGATTTCAACGATCACTGAAAACATTTTCTTTTTAAACAGAAAGCTTGCAAAGTCTTCGGCATCAACAAGCCTTGCCCACCCATCTCCGAGCTTGTGTTCGATCTTCGAGTACTCTGTCATGAGGCTTTTCAGTGTCTCTGACTCGGACGGAGAGAATACCTCCTTGCAGTCCACGAAGTACTGGAGAATCTTGCCCACCAGATTGTATTTTTCCACTTTCAGGCAATTTAAAAATATTCTGTGGAGATCTTCAAGGTTGTTTTTTCTGGAGATAAGTATGTTTCTGACATTCTCAACATAATACTCGTAGTCCTCGTCATCTAGAACAAGAAAGTTGATCATGAGTTCTGAATACACGTTAGAATTTCGGTTGTTTGAGTTTGATCTGAAGTCGGTGTCACCAAGGTAAACAGATTGTATCTTCTCGATGATTGAACTTTGAAAACTTGGGTCATAAAACAAAAATACTGCGTCAAAGAGCTCCCTTAGATGGTCCACAAGACGTGTGTTCATGAACTCAGCAGCAAGCAAGATGTTTTCAAAGCCAGCGTCACCTTTGAGCAAAAAGAAAAAAAACAGCTGGTGTCCTGATGATCGTATGTGTCGAATTGCACTGCTTTTGCAGATACTCTCAGGCTCTATCAAATCATGTTTCAATAGGTTTATGTAGCACTTCTCAAGGAGATCAACAAGGTAGATAAGCTCTTTTGTGCCAAGAACTGTGTTTTGCATGTACTCCTCTATTGCTGCGATCGCCTTTCTAGCATACAGCTCAGACTTGTGTATCTCGTCGTAAAACTCGTAATCGATAGAGAGCATAGAGTCTATGAATATTTGGTTATAAGCACTTGTCTTTATGCCCTCAAGCTGCTGAAGTTGCACAATGAACGGCTCGCCCAATTCCTTGAGATTGTTTATTTTGTCTACAAGAGGCTTCCACTCCATGTTTATGCAGAAAAAGTTTGTTAATTCTGCGTTGAGGTGTGTCTTTATTTTACTTGTGCACTGCGGATTTACAGAAGGCCTAGGAATACATTGCGACCTTGAAGCAAAAGCTTGGCAGGTTCCTGCCATCTTTTGTAGTGCTTGCACATCCTTTACAGACATTACAGACTCTCACTCGAGTACTCTACATTTGAGAGTATCACCATCCAAGCGCCAAGAAGTTTCCTCTATAGGCGCTACGCATGTTTGTAAAAGGACAACTAACCGTTGCACGTCCTGTCTACAAAAACAAACCTGTGATCCTTCATGTTGCAGGAAACCAGCTCGTGAAGAGTCATTCTGTCTCCGCTCTTTATAACATAGCTGTCGTCTTCTTCCTCTGCAACAGGCGTCTTTTTGGGAGCATGTTGTTCTTTTCTCTTGAATCTCCTGTGTTTTTTTGGTTCTTCTATCTTGACATGCTCGTAATCGTACCTGGACTTTTTCTCATTGACTATAATTTCTTTGTCGGCATGGCTCAGGTTTTCGTCAAAAACAAAAAAGCCTGTGTGTTTCATGCAGAGGCTGATAAACGGAAAGAACGGGTACCAGAACCAGTACTGGAAGAACAAAATCGCACCCACAACTCTGCTTGTCTCCACCAGGTTCATAGAGTTCAGCACCGAAAACACAATGTTGGTTCCTCCAGCCTCCATTATGGCTCTGCCTAATACAGCCCCAAACTTGAAGCTGCAATCCTCCGCCCTTTCTACTGTAAGGTTGTTCAGCTTTCCAACCATCCTTCTGAAGTTGGGGTTGATGTGGCTGTTGCATTGCATAAGAAGAAGCCCCATTCCAATGCTAGCCTGCTGAACTACTAAACTAGAGTTGTCATACAACAGAGCCTCAACCACATTTGATGCCTCGATGTTCCCTGTGCCGCACATGAAAAGCCCCAGCGACAATGCAACGGTCGCACGTATGCTCGGACTGTAGCTTGTGGTTAACGGCTTCAGAATGTTCAGAAGCAAGGAGCTGTCTGCTGCGCACACAAGCCCAAGACTGAACACAGCAGCCCGCTTTACGTTGTCGTCGCAGTCATTAGTCAGGTCAAGAAGCTTTGAAATGACATCAAGATTTCCTGTACCCACAAACGACGCACCAATAGTCAGCGCTCCTGAGTACCGTGCAACTTCATTCTTGTCCTGGAATAGCACAGGAAACAGACGTTCTGTGCCAATAACACTCAGTGCAAGACCTATTCCTGCTGCTCTACTTTCTCTTTCATGCTCGCTTTCTCTACATATTTCTAAAAGCACGCCTTCACAGATGTTCAACAGGTCACCACGCAATCTACTTTCATTTTGACTGGACTCCGCCTCCCTGCAGACATCCTTCTCTGACCGTCGAGATGCACTTGTAGACACGGACTTCGCAGCATGTCCCTCGAAAGCCTGACCTGCATTTATCATTCCCATCGAGACAAGAACTCCCTCACGCACTATCAGTACAGACAT
Source organism: Antonospora locustae (assembly GCA_007674295.1). NCBI lineage: Eukaryota > Fungi > Microsporidia > Antonospora > Antonospora locustae. Next base: position 84,942 of record CM017459.1, read on the forward strand.
CGAATGGAGAAGCTTCAGATAGCTGTCCAGGATGTTTTCATTGCAGGAGCCCATAGCCACAAGTCCCAGTCCAAGCGTAGCTCCATACTGTATTTCTCCACTCAGATTTTTGTCTGCAAGAAATGTGCTGAAAAACTCGATGTCCTCATCTCTGCATTCTAGCTTGTTGATAAACCCGAGTGCAAGCAAGGAGCCACCTCTTTTTAAGTCTCCCTCGTTGGGCAGGTACTTTTGGAGAATCTCATAGGGATTTTCGTTGCTCACATGAATATTTCCTAGTACTGCTGTGCCTATGAACCTATTCCAGGGCTTGGAATTTGCTATCAGGTCTGTGTTCAGTCTGTACAGACTGTCATTGGTTGTTCCCATATTCATTATGGAGTTAGACAGCAGAGTGATTATACGAGAGTCAAACTTATTGTTGTGTCTTCCCAGGCTATTCAGAAAGCTGAAGTCTGTCCTATTGTTTTTTGCTAGAAAGTTCAGGTACACCTGCTTCTGAAAGCTTCCGTTCAGTAGGCTGTTTCCCTGCAGACAGCGCGATATGAATGGGTAGTTGTCAAACAAGTAGTACGAGAGAACATAGTTTAGGGGATACTGTTGGGCATTGACAAGCACCTGTAGAGCACACAAGTCATGCTTCTTTGACAACGCATCGATCTTCAGGTACATAGCCTCGACGGAACCATCTCCCCACACCTCGTAGTTGTCTCGTGCCCAATTATAGAATACTCTGTCCCTTCTGATGAGCTTGCAAACAAGGTCGAAGCTTCCGCACTTCTTGATCTCCTCAAAACGACCCTTTTCAAACAGGTATCCTAGCGCATCTTCATTCATCTCCTGCGGCGGATAGTATCTTTCCATGAACCAGAACATCATCCGTCTGTAAAAAAAGGACCCGTCGTCACGCAGAGAGATGCCCTTGAGACAGCTGATGGCCTCGTCATATCTCTGAAGCGAAAAGTATATTTTTGACAAAGCCGCACGCCCCTCTTCAGTTGCATACAGAGCCTGCAGGCTTTCAAGATAAGGTGCCATGAAGGGGCCGATTGTTGCGTAATTATTGTTTATAAAATCAATAGACGCTTTTGAGGTCACACTTTCAAGTATAGAAGGTATCATATCAAACTCTTTCATTAAGGGTCTAAATAAATTTTAAACAAAACCAGTTCGTTTTGAAGCAGGAGGTGCTTGCAGAAGAGTGCTTTTGACAAAGAACTTCTGAGTATACCGTGTTTCTAATTCAATCCCCCGATGCCACAAGAGTCTTGTGACCTGAACAATTGTACGCAAGAAAAGAAGGCCGTCTTTCATAACAATGTATTTGGACTTTCGGAGGCAGAGATAATGGAGGACATAGAAAATGCACTTGGCGAAATGCGGATTGCAGAACTTGAAGAAGTAGAGCTCTTTCTTCAAAAAATCACCAGAGGTTGAGTAAAGTGTCTGATTTATTATTTTATCACGCCACACTCCTGAATGTAGCGGTAGCCTACAAAATGTTGCAGTAGCTGATCTGCAGCTGTATGATACACCATTAAAAGTGATTGACCTCATAGACATAAAGCCCTGTTTCCTTGTCATACTCCACAAAGCGTCTTCGTGGATCTCTTTTCAGCTCATACATAAGAGCTTCGTCTCTAATAAAAGATCGCGACTTTTTTGAAAAAGGAAAGTAGTTGTTGACATAGACCCTTGCTCTCTTGTTCAGGCCAACACCTACTACATCATTCACACTCACTTCATCTTTGTTAAAGAACACCTTTGCCTCTATATTGCTAATAAGCGCATCTGCTGCCTTGATCTTTTCCAAATACTCTATTCTACCTTCTTTGAAGATAATCACAAGGTTTGTGCTTTCCATCTTTTTTATGTCCTCCTGTGACGGAATGGTCTCAATTTCTGATTGCGGTGCTGGCTCTCTGAGAACAACCTTCAGCATGCTTTCCACATGCTCTCTCCTGAAGTCTGGTCTTGGCACCTTCTTTTTTATGGGCTGCACAGGAAGATCAACCTTTTCTATTTTTATCTCGTCAATAAGAAAAGGATCGTTTGGGTTCACGTGCTTCTCCAAACCAGTTTGCTGGTTTCCAGGTGTAGTACCCGGTTGCTGTATTGTTTGTATTGTTGCAGCGGCCTGTACAGGCTGCACCATGGAGGTTGGTGCCAACGGCTGTACAGGTGGTGAAAAAGATGCTTGTGAAATTTGGTGCGGTGCTGGCTGTTGTGGCACCTCTACTGCCTTTCGTCTTCCTAGATTGTAGTCCTCTAGCCTCAGTTCGCTAACACTTTTTGACTGATACTCCTTCATTCCACAGATGTCCTTCAAGTTTACAAAGGAAGTATCCTCCCTGACGCGCGACTCCTGGTACTTGGGATCTTTTGTGCCTTTTGAGACACCTGGTCCAAAGTCAGAAAACGGACGTGTCTGTGAAAACGAGGACGAAGGAGATATGAGCGGGCCTGATGTGGTGCTTAGTGGTGCATTCCCTACAAAACCTACAGTGGGTACCTGCGCAGGAGGAAGCGTTGTAGATGCTGCAAATGCTGAGCTGTTTTGTCCAAACCCCGACTGTCCAAACAAAGATTGTACAATACCTGGAGATGTGCTTTTTGCAAAGGAATTGCCTGTTGGTGCGGACGTGGCCGCACCAAAAGGGCCTGTGGTTGCAGTGTTAACTGTTCCAAAAGGATTTGCAGATGTAGATGCGGCAGCACCAAAAGGGGCTGTGGTACTGTTGCTGGCAAACATACTTGGAGTTGCAGTGTTCGTGGTGTTAAATATGCTTGGAGTTGTTGTAGTAGGACCAGGTGTGTTTCCAAACGCTGTGGCTGCTGTCTGGCTTTGGCTTGGAGCCCCAAAGCCGTAGTTTCCGCCAAAACCAGCAGAGGTGTTTCCTGCGCTCATACCAGGCGCTGTGGCACCGAAGATGTTGTTTGTCTGAGGTGTAGAAAAGACAGGTCTTGCATTTGTGCTTCCTGCACCTGTACCAAATACAGAGCCAAATGACGTATTAGCTGTTCCAAAGCCCTGGGGTGTTGTAGTCTGCCCAAAAGGTCCGCTACTGCTTCCTGTTGCAAAGCCTGCACTGGCACTTCCCAGGGTCGGACTTGCTACAGCTCCTGTACCGAGCCCTGAGCTTCCTCCAAATGCTCCTGGTACAAAGGCGTTTACAACGCCCTGTGTGGGACTCGCACCGGTGCCACCTTGCGGTGCTACCTTCTGGCTGAAGATGCCCTGACTCATTCCATTTGGGACCAGCGAGTTCTGTGGAAGACCTGAGGCCGCCATGTTTTGGCCCATGGATGAAGCTGCGTTGCTGAATATATTTTGCGACGGATTGAATATTTTCTGCTCGTTATTTTCCTTATCGCCCTTCTGCGGCGTACCGAAAAACGAGGAGTCGAAAAGCTTATTGTAGTTGTTGTTGTTCATGGGTGGTTCTTTTGCGTTTTTTAAAGAGCCACGATACGGAAGACCCTAGCAACATAGCATGCATCCTTCATTCAGAAACCAGCACAAAAACAACCCCAGTAATGTACGAGTTCTACAGACAAAGTCTTGTGGGAAAGGCCCTACAGGATGTAATTGAGGAGAAGGTGCAGTCAAATAAGCTAACTCCCATGCAAGCAAAGTACATAATGGAGAAATTTGACTCTGTGATTCCAACAATATTTAATAAAACAGTACAAAACAACGTGAACTTCAAGGGGGTTGTGAAAAACTACAATTTTGTGGATGGTGTCTGGAAGTTTGTGACAAGCGATTTCGTGATGAGCATCAACAACGAGCTATTTAGGAGTCGAAAGCTGAAAATTGTTGCATGTGATGCAGATACATCCATGGAATATAGCAGAAGAAGAAGGCGCAGGACATAAAAAACGTCCTGACATGTAATAAAAGCATACTTTTACAATTCAGAACCTGTTGGGTTAGGTGCCAAAGCAAAACGAGACCCTCTTTTGTTGTACTTAAACCCATCGAGATGGACATCATTGAGAGCACAAAAAAAAGAATCGTGACTGAAGTGTTTCGGTTTGGAATAACAAAGGAGCACTGGAGAATCTTCGTGTATCACGAGCAGACAGCTCTTGTTATGACAAATCTCTTCGCGATCAGTGACATACTGAATCATGAGATTGTTGTTGTGCAGAGACTTGAACAGGAAAGACGTCCTGTCGAGTACCCTGCACTCTACTTTCTGGATCTTAACAGCAGCAGCTTCTATGCCCTGAAGCAAGACATCAAAAAGGACACATACAAGTTCTATTATGTTGTGTCGATGAACAGGAGCACCTACGGCACAAGACTTGCAAAGTTTGAAAATGTGAAGTACAAAGAGTGTCTTCTGGGATTTATCCCAGTAGAGAGCAGAGTGTTTACGTTTCGCAAAGATGCGATTGAGGACGCAGTGCTGAGCATATCAGGTGTTGTTGGAAAACCCTTTGTTATAAACTACATTGAGAGCTTGGGTGAAATGGCTAACACGCTTTATTCCAAACAAAAGGAGAGTGAGTCCGCGGAGGACCTTGTGCTAGTGGACAGGTCAATAGATGTCTACATACCACTGATACACTACTTCACTTTTCAAGCGCTCCTGGCTGACCTTCGTCTGGCGGACTTTGAAAGAGATGATGATCTTTGGGCAAGAATAAGGCATGTGCACATGGCCGAAATCAACAAAATCCTCTCGCGCGAGTCTAAAAAAGTCATTGGAGAGGCAAAAGCACTGGAAGAAAGGGACATTGACCAGAAGAAGCTTATGCAGATGGTTCTGAAGGCCCCGGAAAAGATCAGACTGAAGGAAAGCCTGAACACATACCTGGATCTTGTTGACAAAATATTTGACATATACGAAAGCAGAATAAAAAAAGTTGTTGAGGTAGAACAGTCTGCAGCTACAAGGTACACTGCAAGTGGAAGCAAGTACACACAATGTGTGAATGATACGATGGATATTCTTGCAAGCGAAGATGTCACCAAAGAAGACAAGCTGAGGATTTTTCTACTCTGTGCCGCGCAATACAAGTTTCAGCAGAGCGAGCTGGAAATGCTAACTGAGAAGGGAGTATTTACAAAGAAGGAGATGCAGCTAGCGGAGGAAATCAGAAAGTTTGGGTTCAAGGCAGATAAGCAAAAGACTACATCTAAGTATGACATCAGTAGATACAAACCTGTGCTGAGTTTCATCATAACAAACCTGATAAACAACAAGAGCTCGCTGAGCTATGTAGGCCACAGGTCCAGAGCATCTCCAAGCTTGCGGAAGACAAAATTTGCATTCAGCAACAATAAAAGTAGACACGTGATCTGTGTTGTTTTTACAGACTGTGTGACATGGCCCGAGGTACAAGTGGTATACGAGCTATCCCAGCATCATAGCGTTGATATAATAATTGGTGCTCCGAAAATTGTTACTCCAGCAGAATTCATAGAAGATTTGGGAAGCGGCTATTTCTTTAATCGAAACACAGGTCGCCTCTTCACTCGCTAGCAGAAACCTCTCTCCATAGCAGCCTAGCAATAGTTCTTGCAGCGCTGCTGGCTTCTCTGGAGCACTCAGGGCTCGTGATATTTAGTCAAGCAAAGCAGTATTCTTTTTCGTCACTCATCTTGTGCAAGTAAATGTCAAGAGCAACCTCTGCGCTTTCTCTGATGATATCGATACTGCTGTTTAGAAACGGCAGTAGTGCATTTCTTGCTTCCTTTGTTCCTATGGACCCCAGAGCCTCTGCACACTCGTGTCTGACCATTGCATGTTCGCTATCGTTTTGCAGCACTCTAATCAGGTAGGGTGTAGCCTCCGCAACTTGCATTTGGCCAAGAACAAATGCGATTTCGTGTTTGAAGAGCACAGAGTCATCATCAAAACCCCTTGCCAATGCATCTACAGCATTACTCGTCATCATATTTCTTAGAAAAAACATGGCCTCGTATCTTTTGTAAAGATTGCAGCTAGTGTCCGCAAAGTTCCTGAGAGCCTCATTCAGTGTAGTTTGTGCAGGGTATGCTGGGTCCTTGGACATAAACGCTGAAACGCTTTCTCTTGGCTCACTGCGTATTTTCTGAATCGCAAGTGCACACGTTTCACGTAGTGGCACGCTTGGGTGGTCAAGATACATTTTCAAAGTCTCTATGTGCTCTTTTCTTCTATAGTTACCCAGCGCCTCTGCTGCCTCGTGTCTCACAATTTCGTCCTCGTACTCGTTTTTCAAAACTGACAGAAGAGTCTGCACAGAGCACTCGCGCGTCATCTGCCCAAGCACATATGCAAGTTCGTGCTTGAGTAGAACCGATCTAGAAGAAAAAGCTGCTCCAATTATGGAAGCAGACTCGTCTGTGTGTATGTTTCTAAGCGTGAAAAGCGCTCGCATCTTTGCAGTGATACTTTCGTTAGCAGAAAGCAGCACCTCTGCAGCGTGCGAAAGATCAGCCATGGGGTTGGGTTGTAAACGAATATCACCTGCACAACTTTCACTCGCCTTACATTCTTCAACATATGCACTCAAGCGCCACACTTCAGCTTGAAGTACTCGTCTATCTCTGCAGCCTCTGCCCTATTGTCGCATATATTTATCACAAAAAACTCACCCATGTCCTGGCCAGCTATCATATACTCTTTATCGTTTATTGTTAAAGTCTTCTGCTGAAGATCAATCGATGTGGAAATCGTTTCCTCGTTCTCTTCAAAACTAAATGCCTTGAAACTGGATTCGCTAAAATCTATTGGGATCTTTACAAGCACCTTTGCTCCCTTGGGATGTACAATTTCGCTATCTGCATCTGGGTCTTCGTCCTGGAACAGAGCATCATCGTATTCCTGGCGTGCCTCTTTCAGCCTTAGATTCTTCAGCAACTCGCTTCTGTGCTCCTGCTTTCGAAAGAAGTCTGCAGAGATGTACTCGCTCTTTCTCAAAAAAGACTCTGAGCTGTGATGCTCCAAGTAAAGGTGCTCTAGGTTCTCGTATACAAGCTCTACAATGTCGATGTTAAGTATGTCGAAGATATCTGTGTAAATTCTCTTTGGGACAATTCCTTCAAGCGAATTGTCGTAGTCTTTGAACTCCTCGTTAAGAGACAGATTTACTCTTTGCAATCCCGGCAAAGGTGGTGGTATCTCGTTAAAGTATTTCAACATGTCTTTGAGTCTTTTCTTCTTTTCTTCCATTTTATGGGGAGAGTCTATGCGATGCTAAAAAGCACGCATCATAAAAGATGAATATACTGTGAGTAGTCTATTCATACAAGCAGCGCTCTTAGTAGTAGCACAAAACTATGAGCCTTCAAAGAAGCAAGTCAGAGACATTCTACTGTAGTCGTTTGCAAAAAGCGATTGAAAAAGAGACAAATGTTAGACAAAAAGGGCTGGCTAGAGAGTAGTCTGAATTATGTTACGGAAGACCGCCTTTCGAATTCGACTATCTTTAGTGCACAATCCAGCCATATTCCAAACTTAAAGGTGATCATCCCACCTTGGTCACACCCCAAGCTTTCGTTGCTGTTGGACTGGAATTACCTTAAGTAATTGGCAACTAACCTGCGTGTGTGCTCTCAGACCTTCCAAGGAGCAGGCTCCTTTCGAAAGCTTCTGGCCAGCAAGGGGGTTTTATTTCTCTCTTAAAAACAAGTCAAGATGAAAGGGACAGTACTCCATGCGACAGGCGTCCAAGTAAGAGAGCAGATCTGCAGAAAAACATTCAGATATGTTTTGTTTAGGAGACACAGCGCCTGATGCATTCATACCACCGCTACTACAGAAGTAAAGACGAAACGAAAATCTGCAAATGTATTGGCTAAAGGTCTCGAACAGTACTTGTGTTGTTGTGCTGGTTGGTCATTTAGAAATGGCCATTGTTTGTATAAGACATGCAGCATCAAAATAATGAAGAGCAAAATACTTATCGAAATCAGCGTGAGGGGTAGCGGATTTGGAATAAGAGAAGTATACAGGACTAGATTAGAAAAAAAGCAGGTACAACGCAGTAAAAAAACATATGAGCAAGGCAAATACACAGCATATGCAGAAGTAAAAAACCTAGCAAAGCACGAGGGAAACGTCCGATACAAGACAATTAATATGAGCAAGAAACTAAAGTGCAAATGTCACTTCTACTCATACATCTTTTATAAAAAATAGAGGTGTCTGCTGTTCTGTCTTAAGAAGAAGTTGAGACTTTCTGAAGACACGGAATATGAATTACAATGAGAGTGTTTCCACTGCTTTGCTCTATAAGTTCTATATGTAAATGCATACAGCCTAGCGCGAGATGCGTTTCATCATCCAGCTTCCATACGTCAGCTTGAGCAAGGCACAAAGTCTAAAATGATCATCAGCTAGCGAGCTGCCAAGAACATTTAGATTATCTGCAATGAGGCCTGACATTTCAAAGCACGCCGGAAGTGCATTGACAACGGGATATTCACACCTGGTGGTCTCATTTTCGTGATGCTTGAGAAAAAGATGAAAATACACCGCCTCTAACATGCTAAAAAGCCTTCTGTCAATACAAATAAGCTCACCTACCTTTCGGCCTTCAGTCTCGTAGATGATTCCATAGCACTCTGCTCTGAAGTGAACTATAGCTTCGCCAGCATACCAGCTCATTCTGGTCTCGTATGTACGCCCCCTTTCTTCCAGCACACCAATAAATCCTGACGTGTCGCCGAACACAATAAGCTTGTCTGCAAGTACCTTAAATGTGGTTATTCTTCTGTTCAAAACATCGCTGCAGACAAGGACAAGCGTGTTCTGCGAGAGCGTGTACTTGAAGATAGAGTGTAGGCGTGTTTTTACATAAAGGTTATTACCAACTTCTTGCATGCCGCATATTTCTGACGGAAGTTTTATCTGTGACTTGGCCACAAGTTGCTTTTTACCGACGATGAAAACCAGGCAGCGAAATGGAAGGGCACAGACGACATTTTTTCCGCAAAATACAGCAAACGAGACTCTTTCGTTGAAATCCCTGTAATTTACAAGATCACTACCCTTGTACACGTGTACTGTAGATCCAGAATCACGATTTATAATTGTCAGCCTGCCGCTCCTAGCACAATTATGTTCACTGTTTTGTTCTTTGTGGCATCTTGCATGCTCATGTCCTGCAGATGTGGTTGCAATGTATGTTCCAGAAGAGGGGCTATAATTAAGGAGAACCTTGCTCTCGTTTACTCTCTGCCCGTTGTCTTTGCATTCATCAAGAACGATATGAAATGCAGAGAAGGCGCTGTATGCGTGAACATACAATCTGTTTTTGCTGAATTTCATCTCAATCGCGTCATGTGGGGTGTCCAATCTTATAAAATCATATCCAATAAATAAGTACACACAACTTTCTGCATGCATAATACCACCTTTCGCGGTTACGTGTCTTTCCTCGAGACATACTCTTACAGGATGCTCCATACGACCGCAGTCATGCATCTTGTATATCGACACAGTAGCCTCCTTTGTGAGAACATATAAAAAGGTGTTTTCCACAAAGCATCCTCTGATGTCGCTGTCCAGAATCTGCACAAAAACAAAAGCATCAAGATCGCAGTCAAATACCCACAATACAGCACCGCTGTGCAGCACCAGAAACTTCATGAACACATCAAGACCACACACTCTAAATTCGAACTCTCTTTTCTTCACTAGCTTCAGCGTGCCAGAGCCTGGCAAGTACCAACATACCACGTTTTCTGTATATGTAACATACAGATTACCTTCCATTGCAAGCATACCTTGCCATGCACCGCCATGTAATGCCAAAAAACTATTGTCCTTGAAGAGCAGAATTTCGCTGACATCTGCCGCAGCCTTTATGCGCTTTTCTTCCCTTAAAACATTATCAAAGGTGCTATAAACCAAGACAGTGCTTTCTCTCAGAAGCACAACACCATTTTCTCCTACAAAGATGCTCTTTGTATGGCATTTGTTTCTACTCAATACAGGCATTGCACCTTTATTCTCAACACATACGTGCCTCAAGTTGATTTCTAGAAAGCTATCGTGAGATCTGCACACGCTCAATGTTTGGCTGTACTTATGATCACAAAGCTTACGCCTTGCCATGATGGCTCCTTCTGTGCATGGCCTCCTCAGCGCAAACTTCTGATATGTACTAACATCGCCCACAAGTTCAAGGCATCGTTTTCCAAGCTCTATTGCGTATATTTTGCTTCGAAGACCAAATGTAAGCAGATGCCTCCCAAGTAAAAAAATGCCTGAGACACAGCTGACGTTTCCAAGACTTGCAAGGCGGTTACTGTCTGACACCACTAGGATACTACCATTTTCTGCAAAAACAAAGAGGCTAGACAGCTCCTTGCTGAATAAGCACCCCTTTATTCTATCTGGGGGAAGCTCAATAGAGCAGCATATCTTTCCATTGTGCACTCTATACAGCATGCTGTCAGATAAAACGTAGCTTGAATCTATACCAAGTGCAATAAGATACGATGTGCGCTCTATCTCAACAGTAGACCTGTGCAACGCCATGTCGACACACACCTCGTGTATGGTGAGAAAAGACTTGTTGCCGTCTGTTTCGATTGCATACATCATGTTTTCAACAAATGTAGCATCAACCACTCTGTTTTTTGTACGAATCACAAGCTCTTCGCGCCCGCGTTGAATAGGGAGATATCTGGCGCCCTGACTTTCAAGGAGAACAACAGCTTCTCTAGAAGAATAAAGGACGTTGCGAGTAGGCAAGATATGGCGTATGTCTGTCTTTGACACTTCTTTGAACTCTAGGTTGTGCGAAAGCTTGTAGCAGACCAAGAAGTCGTATGTGGTCCACATGCAAAACATACTTTCCACCAAAGCAGCGCTTTTTATTTCATACGGCAGCTCAACCGATTCAAAGAACTTCGGAGAAGAAATTTCGTCTGCGCGCATGATATCTGCTCTTGTTTTTCTAAAGTAGACGAGTATCGGCTTCGCAAGGCCTTTGTAATATATGATGTTTATGTGAATGTTGGATTCATCAAGCACACGATGTATAAAGTGCATTCTGGGTACAAATATTTCATTCTCATATTAGTGGCGCGCCAAACGTCGTATATGCATGGTCTTGTGTCTTGCTTCATCTAAGTACTGAAAGCCATTCAGAAACAAGCACAGAGTTTTGCACACCGCGTGTTTGTATAATCTGCCTAAGAAATATACCCTACAATTGCATGAGAATATTGTCAAAACAAAATCGCAAGGTAATCGAAAAAAGCGTGGCTATGCTGGGGTCTGGAGGCTGTGGAAAAACATGCATCATACACAGAATAGCAACAAACGACTTTTCCGATGCATACGCACCCACTGTGTTTGAAAACTCAACATGGAAGACGCGAGTAATGGACAGAGACGTTATTCTTTTGCTAAGAGATACTGCTGGCCAGGAGGACTACGATAGACTGGTATCGCTTGCTGTGGCGGGTACAGACATCATCGTGTTCTGCTACTCTGTCGACGACAGAAGGTCCTTTGACGATGTGAGAAACAAATACATACATGTTGTGGCTCAGGATGACCTCCGGAGAGCAAAGATTGCACTGGTGGGAAACAAAACAGATCTTAGAGAGGTTGGCCAAGCGACTGTCACGAAAGAAGAGGGTGCGGTGCTAGGTGCCGAAATAGGTGCAACCTGGATTTTTGAGACATCTGCAAAGAACAATGAGGGCATATACGAGATGTTCGATGCTTTTGCGAAGTGGTCCTACAATGACATGGTTTCCAGAAAGAAAGACGGGTTTGCAAAGAAAGTGCTAAGGATTTTGACATGCGAGTGCTGTAAATCAGATGTGGACGTGGAACCAGAGATTTGAAATAAACGTATGTGTCTTACTTTCTTTTTAACATAGTTGCTCTGATGACTACAAATTCATATGTCATCAAAATGCTTGCCCTGAAGCACCACTGTCATTTCTTGTGCTCTTTAACTAAAAGAACCTACAGCGGACATCAATGTGTAACCTTGGTACACTACATGTATGCAAAGCCCTGCCATTGTATGCTACTATAAGCTCGTATTTTTCTCCCTACAGGCATGGCAATCAAGAAGGCTGGCAATACATGCACAAATTCTAAAAACCACCCAGAAACAATGCCAGAAATCATTCTTAAACCTTTTGAGGAATACAGATTTGAAATTAGCGAGGAGCAGGAGCTGAAGATTTTTGTCATAGAGGGAAACTGCGAGATTCTTGGGCAAGAGCTTCTCAACGAAAGGTGGTATGTGTTCAAAAATATGAAGTCATTTATATACACGCTCAAGGGATGCAAAATAAGAGTAGAGGGCAGTGCAGATCTCCAGTATGTGTCAGACGACACAAATGTCATAGAGATTATCAAGCTATTTCTTGGACTCAGCAGAGAGCAGAAGACAATTCTGGTTCTGGGAAAGTCAAGATCTACGATTGCGTTGATGCTTGTCAACTTCTTCGCCCGCATACGTCGGAAGGTTATCCTTACAGAGCTGGATCCAGCATGCGGTGCACTTGTTTTCCCCAGTGTAATAGGCTCCACAATGGTTGACAAGACTGTGGAGTTTTCAAAGGGGTTTGATATGCACAGCACTCTTGCGTACTTCTACGGGTCTACGAAAATAACGGATAGAGACCGCTATATCAGACTTGCCGAGCTTCTTGCGAAAAAAGAGCAGGAGTGCTTTCGTGTTGTTATTGGACCAAATGACCTTGAGCTCATTGATGACATGTGCAGGCTGTTTGCTGTAGAGAGGATCATTGTTGTAGGCAATGAGCGCCTTTATCATACAATTCCACTGGAGATTGAGAAGGTAAAGATACGAGCAAGCGGTGGCGTTGTAGAGGAAAGCTACTCCAAAAAGATACGTGACTACTTCTATGGAAGAAACAATGAGCTAACTCCGTTCTCCTTAAACCTGAGGGACAATCGGATATTTTCCAAGGAACATGAGATGCTTGCTCCGGAAAGTGCCCTGCCATTAGGGGCCACTAGAAAGATGCAGGCAAGTAGCGTAAAAGAAGTTGAGTTTCAGGAAAACTTTATCATGGGAATAATGGATTGCCAGGACGAAGAGCAGATACTGACAGCGCCAGTGCTTGGTTTCTTTCTTGCTCTAGAGAAGGAGACTAAACGTGTTCTTGCACCCCAGTCCAGGCTTCCAAGCGATAAGTTTCTGTTTAGGGGAGATTTGAAATACTTTGAAGGCTGATGAGATGTGGCGTCTCTTTCCTGTGAAAACGGTGCGCCCCCATGCCGAGTGGTCTGCGAGAAAGAGTAAAAAAAGAGCTGAAGCTTGTTGATGAGGCGGAGAGAGATGAGCGAGCACTCAAGATACTTCACAACGAGGTGAGTGGGTATATTGAGGGTGCAGAGCAGACACATTTGCTGACACAGGAGGAGATAAAAAGGCACGTCTGCATGCTCACAAAGGAGAAAGCATTTGACATTTACATGAAAAACGGGCCCTTCTTCGTGAGTTACACAAAAAATGGAAGGCACATGCTTGTGCGGAACTCAAAGGGCTTTCTTTCGTCCTTTGATGTGAAGTCTCTAAAAGTTCATTTTGAAATAGATGTGAAGGACGAGATACAAGACGCACTATATCTTCACAACGAGTGCTTTTTGGCAACTGCACAGAAGGAAAGTGTATTCATATATGACAACCAGGGTGTTGAGATACACTGCATTCGTGAGCACAGGCATGTCATAAAGATGGAGTATCTTTTTTACCACTTTCTACTGTGCACTCTGTCAACGGACAACTTTCTGAAGTACCAGGACGTGAGTACTGGAAAGATGATCTCGGAGATATACGTCAAGGAGAGAAACAAGGTAATGAGGCAGAACAGAGAAACAGCAGTGCTGTATCTAGGGTCTGACAAGGGGACAGTTACTCTGTGGTCGCCAAACTGCAAAGAGTATCTCGCAAAGGTGCTATGTCACACCTCGCCAATCACAAACATAGAAATTGACAGGAGCGGTACATACCTCATAAGCACCAGTATTGACAAAAGTCTGCGAATATGGGACATCAGAAACAGCTTCAAGCCAGTGGGGTCAATAGAACTAGTCTACAATGCAAAGCGAACGTGCCTGAGCGACAAAAACTGCCTGGCACTCAGCTCGAGAAAGGAGGTGTATGTGTACAAGGACGTTTTCACAGCGCCCTCTCTTTACTTGAAGCACAACACAAGCTCCATGGTAGTAGACATGATGTTCTGTCCCTACGAAGATATATTAACAACCGGGCACTCGAATGGTGTATCAAATCTGATTGTACCAGGGTCTGGGTACCCGGTGTTTGACACTATAGAGGACAATCCATTTGAGACAAAGAAAGAGAGACAAAGCAGAGAGGTCAGATGCTTGCTTGAGAAAGTTCCCTATGAGTTTATAGGCGTGAAGGGATTTGAATTCACAGAAGCTGATGCAGAGATTCCAGAGCCACAGAAGAGCGGAGAAAATAGAAAGAGAAGAACAGCATTGGACAGATTTTACAGAACATAGAGTTTTGTCTCCAGAAACACGAACTTGCGATAGACTAGCGTGTGTGTTATGCGAATTGCATCTCTTGATAAGATAAGAGCTTGTGTTTAGCGAAATTTTTTATCCATGCTGGAGATAAGGGAGGCTTTGGCAAAGATAATCAGAAACGAAAAAGTGGAAGAAGCGGTTGTAATGCACGCAGATGCGTACTCCAAAAATGAGTCCGCAGACGACATGTCTGTAGATGCACTTTTGGAGCTTTCTTCTTTTTTTGTTGAGGCATACATACTTGATCAAAACAAAAGCGAGAGCAAAGAAAGAATCATGGAGCTTTCCATAAAGTATTGTGAAGAGTGTGAATACTACGGAATAGTTTCAGAGAAGTTTGCAGAAGTACGACAACGAGTCATGAGCTCTGGGTTTTCGCGAGAAGACAGAGTATTTTTTCACGGACAAAAAACAACGTTTGATACTGCATTTCACAGATGGGACTGCAGAAAATGGGTTATGGGCCTTCTGCGCCACCTCTACATTCTGTCTGTGGAGCTTTACAACTTCCTGTGTGTTGAAAACATGCTCAGGACTCCTCCAAAGGCAGAGGTTGCGAGCACACCAGGCATCAAGTGTATGAGCATAGACACACGAGGTCTGAGAAAAAGCATGTTGATAAACAGAAATAAACCTACAATGACACTTGCAGAGTTTTCAGAAAAACTAATGCGCAATATGAATACAGAAAAACAGGCATCATCTGAATCAGATGTCCACGACGGCGAGAATAACAACGAGCTTGAGAGACTCAGAAAGAGAGACGAGTTTAGGGATGATGCACACTGCATAAGAGGAAACACTCATGGTAAGGGCTGACTGCGCATATGAAGTGACTTTCAATATTTCTTACAGTACATAAATAAATTTGCCACACAGTGCGTCCAAAGTAGCGTCGATCTGTTACAATCATAAAATATAGCCGAAGGTCATGTCCTGCGCTTGCATTATAACATTCTGCAAATCTGTCTTCGTGTTGGCGAGCCCTACTGCGGAACCTGTGCTGCTTGGTTGCCCAGCGAATGTCCAATTTTCGCAATAAGCCGCACCGCCGATAATAGCACTTGGCTTGTGACACTAATATTATAAGAGGCACAGAAAGCAGGGGATGCCTGGAAAGAGAAGCGGAGTAGGTGTTTCCCACCCAAATATCGCCTTTGTGAAGTATTGGGGCAAGAGAGACATCGAAAACAACATCGCACTTAACTCGTCTATATCAGTTACTGCCAACAAGTTAACAACGACTACAAGAGTGTGCAAGAGCTGTGCTGATGAGATGTTTATAGATGGCGTAAAAACAGAGATGAGCAACAGACACGTTGCTGTTGTGTCTGTATTTAAGCAAAAGGCAGGGTACAATGGAAACATCAGAATCACCTCCGAAAATAACTTTCCAAATTCGTGCGGACTGGCATCTTCAGCCTCTGGGTTTGCAGCTTTGGTGCTAGCATTGGACGACTTTTTTGGTCTGCATTTGGACAAAAAAGAGCTCTCGATTCTTGCACGCATTGGGTCGGGAAGTGCGTCTCGAAGCATCTTTGATGGCATTGTTGCCTGTGAGTATGGTTATTCATACAAGGTTTGTGATTGGGAGGACTTGAGAGCTTTTGTTGTCATCGTCAAAGGTAGTGCAAAGCCCATTGGAAGCACACACGGAATGATGAGAACAGTTTGCACTAGCACGCTGTTTCAAGAGAGGCTGCGAAACATCGACAACAAAATAAGGCAGGCGATGGAATACGTGAAGGATAAAAACTTCGAGAAGTTAGCTTTGCTGACGATGCGAGAATCCAACGAAATGCATGCAGTGTGTCTTGATTCGTGGCCTCCTATCATGTACCTTACAGAAGAAAGCTTTAAGATCATTGATCTCTGTCTGAAATACAACGAAAACGATGTCAGAGTAGCGTACACGTTTGATGCGGGGCCAAACGCATTTATTTTAACGCTCAACAAATATTTGGAGCCTGTCCTTGACTTCTTTAGAAAAAGCGTTGCTCACAAAATAGTCATTGCTCTTTAATTTCTATGTATCAAGTCCAAAGGTAGTGCAATAAAGCAGCGGCTATTCTATTTCTTGAAAGGTCCTTTTGCAAAAAATCGTGCCCCTCCTGAAATAGAGCACTAGAGCAGGCTCCTGCTCTTGCGAATTTTTCAAACATCCAGCGTGGATTTAAGAGCAGGGTAGCCTGTGCTGTCTCTGTGTCGGACTCCACGGACATTTTTATCCAATGTATTCTATTTTCCATTCTACTTACAGTGCAGATGCGCTGAAAAAGACGTTTCTTGGTGATGTAAATCACTGAAATACGTTCCAAACATCTTCATCGTCTGGTTCCTCTTGAATCTTCATCGCATTCTGTCTTTTTTCCTTGTAATGCCTGTATATCTTTCTAATTTTCGCGGTATAGTGGCCTTTTAGCTTCTGCATTTCGTTGTTGTGTGTTTCCTTCATGTGCGTCCTTTCAAGTACTTCCCTGCTCCATGCTTTCTGAACGCACTTCTTTATCTGCTTCATCTGTTGCTGTGCACTTTTCAGCTCTGGTGCTATCTGGTCCTTCAGCTTGTCTTTTGCCAAAATCAGCAGTGATGAGAGCCTAGTGCTGCGTCTTTTTGCCAGGCTCAATGTAGCTTCCCTTTCCTCGTGTATAGATCTTAATTTCATAAAACCACCATTCAGCCCTGTAAAACACTCTCTGGCGAGCACTATCTCATTTGCTATATCATCCATAAGAAAAACAGCTCTTTTGCTTTTGCAAGTACTTATCTCGAGTCTTTTTCTCAAGATAACGTTGTCTTCCCTTTGCATTTTTACTTCCTCTTTGATCTCTGCTATGGATACAGCTGTCTGGTTATTTTCACATACAAGACGCTTGATGGCAGCCGCTCTTTTTGCGCTTTCACAGCCAAAGGTGTTAACTCTGTCATTTATCACCTTAAGTTTCGATTTGCATCTTGAAAGAGCATCTGAAAACTCCTTTTCAAATGCGTTCGTCCGGCTCTCCAGATGCAACTTCTCTTGCTCTAGAATAGCCGTACGTGTTGTGTATGTCGCAATTGCAGTCTCCAGCTCGCTGTTTTTTTCTGCAGCCAAGGCTGACTCCTTCTCGCACTTCAGTATTCTTGTTTCTAAGACGCTCTTCTCCTCCTGTAGCTTTTTGTTTGACTCACTCATCTCGCTTTGCTTTGAACGCATGTTCTCATGCTCTTCCTTTAGAATCACCAAGTAACTCTCTATCTCTTTCTTGTATGCATCGTTCTGCTCCATATCATCCAGTAGCTTACTATAGTCGGAGTTCAGCTTCTTCAGCTCTGCCATGATGTTACCTTTCTCAGCCTCACACTCTTCCACTCTTTTGCACAGGCCCTCTCTCTTCGCAACAAGCCTCTCAATCTCAATCTCCTGGTTCTGATTTAAGAGTTTGAAATTGGCGTTTTCGTCACAGAGTTTCTGGACTATCCTAGGTAGCTGGCTCAGAATTTTCTTTTCAAACTCCTCGTTACTAGAGCATTCAGCATACCTGCTTCCATCATCTCCCTTGGAGTCTGTGCTCCTAGTCAAAAAACTGGGTTTTCGAATGACATACGGTGGCTGAAATAGATTCTTGAGCGTGGGAAGCTTGTAGCTGAACCTCTGTGTCTCATTGCTTCTAGACGCATCGTCTGTTTTCTGTGTATCGCAGCCTCTATTCTCAGGCTTTTGAGTCCTGTCTTTTTCATTTTCAGCGCTTCTTTCTGGATTGTTGTTGCAGGACGTTGATGCTGCGCTGTCCTCAGTGCCCCCGACAATATTTTCACTTCTATACATACATTCTTCAACGTTAAATGTTGTGTTCTGCTCGTCGGCAGTGGACACATAATCGCAGACATCAAGGTTGGTATCAGACGCTTTGTGGGTTGTGTCGCCGTCGTCGAGTATAGACGAGATCTGGTCGCAGATGTCAAGGTTGTCGTCGATTCTGATGTTATTGTGACAAAAGAGGTCCAACTTTTTTGCGCGAAGAGGCTTTGAATACAGAAAGTTTGCTTTGGACTTGTCTTTAGGCTTCATTTTGATTATGCAACTCACTTGTATTTATCTGAAGTTTATTTATGCTTAATAGGCAGGCAAAAGACACATGCCAGTGCCTAAAAGCGACACCTAGCGAGCAAACTGCGATTTCTATGCAGGTGTAGCTAAGTGTGCATGTGTGATATCCAAAAGAAAGTGCATGGGATCTCAGTGCTTTGGAGAGAGGTCCAGTTGGTTTTACAAAAGAAGTGCAGCCATCTCAACTGCACTTTGTATGCTCTTTACGATACTGATGTACTTTAACCTCAAATTGGAGGAAATATCCATGCTCTGTAGTATATCTGCAACTTCGTTTGTTTTCAGGCCAGAAACCTCTTTTTGGAGCGTATGAAGTCTTTTATGCACAAACTCCTCCTCGCTCATTTTCATTGTCTTTCCTGAGATTGTGTACGAGTGTGTAGTGTTTGATGCATCACAGATCTCTTCTCTGATGCCTTTTATTTGCAGAACGCACTTATCAACTTGACGTGCCTTTCTGTCAAGGACCTTACTTTCACGTAGCTCGAGTTCTCTCATTTTGGTTGCAAACTCTTTGTAGTAAGGGTCTTCCTTGATGCAGCCTGACCTAAATAACATGTGCCCATAGGCACCTAAAATGCCACGTACAGACTCAGATGTGCCCGGCTGGTTCAGGTCGATGGGCATGTCCTTTTCTGGACACTGGCACTTTTCATCCATTCTATGTAACATAACGTGCTTTGCAAACTCAAAAAGCGAATCTAGCATGTTGTTTGAACATAAAAAATAGCTCATAGCGTTCTCCTGCAGAGCATCTCTCTGTAGACGCGCAGCCTCTTCCCAACGACCACGCTGTGCCAGACTTTCTACTAACTGTCTGTAGAATGCAGTGTCTAGGATGTCAAGCTGTGAAGCAACTTCAATAGAAACCCTGCTTTCCAGAAAGAACGAGACTTCAAGTGCCTTTTTCAAGTCTATTTTCCTATACAGATTGAAGCTCCTTTCGTAGTTTTTGGTTCTGAATAGCTTCTCTGCATATGCTTCGATAAACTTAGGGTGGTTGTACTTCATTGAGTACTCATAGAGATCATGTTTTTCTACATAAGCCAGTGCTCTTGCAAGACTTCCGTTCTCTGCGGTCCTGCTGCTCTCGCATGTGCAACGACATTCTGGTATTTGTACAAAACCGCAGTACTCTGTGCTGCACTGCATGTTCTGTGAAGCGTGCACCTCAAAAAGTCGGTCCAACGCGCGTTCATGCATCTTTAGATAATCAAAAACCTTGAACTTCTCGTCGCCACCTCTCATTTGTTGAATCTCGTGCATGTAGTCTCTTTTGTCCAAAATGAGTGCTATTTTGCTGCTTTTGTCCATATCGTGTAGCAGAAGAGATTGCTTAATCAGATTGTCGGGCGTAGTGTGGCAAACAGCAGCCTTCACTGCATCTTCAAGACTGTCTGAAATGGCAAGTGCTGCTGAAAAAGCACCAACCCTAACTAATATTTCAACAATAACAGTGTTGCTTAGAGCATACAGCAGGCATCCCAGGATGCTCAGAGGATCCGTATGTCGATCTAGAGAGACGATACAAGCTTCTTCGTGCCCTTCAACCTGGCACCTAGACAAAGCAGGGGTTTCATGCTCACCATTCAGCCTAACATTCTCTGTTTTTATCGCAACACTTTCAGCTGCAAGAAACAAAAGCACGCGGCTTGTATCTATTTCTCCTAATTTTAGGATAGATAGCAGCCCAGAAAAAAGCATGATGGTGTGGGATTTCGAGACACTGGCGGCAATTTTACTTATGTTTATCTTCGTATCGATCCAAATATCATATGAAATACAGTTTACTACGCAGGCACTCACAGCCTCTCTATATTTTTCAGATTGTATTTGCTCTTTAATGGACTCAACAATTATAGGTCGTAAGCTGAAAGCCTCGATGCTGCCTCTGGGGACATAGAGAATCAGTAGAAATGTGTATGCAAGAATAACGGCATTTCGCTCAGAAACCAAGGTCTCGCTGCGTAATGTAATTCTACTTGTGCTTGGGATGCCAGCGGGGGTTTCTTCAAAACTGCATCTTTCGCACTGAGACGAGCTATTATTTAGTATATATGCCTCAATACTTCGTACATCGTGTTTCATAGGCTCTCTTCTAAGCCGAATGTCTTCTAGATTTGTAAATTGAATGGCATCGTGTTTTGTCAACACCAAAAGGTTCTTGTGAACCAGAAAAGAAACCACTCCATCAATTAGCAAGCCATAACAGAACAACCGGGAGTTCAGTTGCACAAAATAGGTGTCCTTGCACGCGTACACATCGTAATATACCAAATCGTCAGTGCTTTCTACATATACGTGTTCGAGGCTTGCAACTTTGCCTATTTCGTTGCTTTTGTCGAGCACGTAAAGCCTTCCTCTATCATCAAGCAAGACGACTTGATCAAAAACGTGCATTTTTATAATACCACTTACAACAACACTGGCCCTTACTTTGTTAGTGCTGATATCAATGCAAAACATGCGTGTTTCTAGTCTCATCCAGATGACTTTTTCAAGAAGCAGAATTTCAAGTATGTTTTCCTGAAAGGAAGAAAGATCTATGGAGCGCACATGAGAAAAGTCCTTAATATTGTAGACTTCTAGAGAAACTGTACAACATCTGGCGTTATCTTCGCAGGACCTTGTCTCTATATGGTTGTGCTTGTACGTATTTCTCCCACTGTGTGAAGAACACATCAGAACCGCAACTCTGTCACAGTGTGCAGATACGTCCTTTATACTGCCAGAAAGCTCAAAAGCTCGGTAGTAGAAGGGAGGCGGCACTATTGACTTCCAATAATCGTAGAAGAATAAGCTACTTCCGTCAACCACGAAGAACATTCCCGCGCTTTTTGTGAACTCCTTGAATATTTTAATGGAAACTATGCCATTGTGCGCAAAGTGAAGTGTGTTCTTGGTTATGCCAAGAAACTTGCCCTGTATGCAGTGTTGCAGCTTCTTGTACCACTTGCTGTTTTTTGAGCTGTACAGAGTTAAGTGAGTGCTTATGGTTATCAATGTGTTTCTGTCCAGAAAATGTATGTGGGAAATTGTATTAGCAGAACTGTTCTCGAATTTTGAACCTTCATCAGGCTCTGAAAGCTCAAGTATGCTGCCAAACTCTAGCCCGTTTCTCTCTATGAAGTGCACTTTTCCGTTGCATGCTATTGCTAATAAGTTGGGGGATCGGAGAGAAATGGGACCTCTGTAGCTTACATCCTTCAGTAGCTCTAGCTTTGTGTTCAAAATCAACAGATTGTGCTCTGTAGCACAATACACCAGATGTGCATGTGGGTTCCACTCAACGCTACACACGTCACTTGGCGTATGAAGAGTGCCTACAATCTCAAAATATGAATTCAGTAGTAAGCACATTCCCTTTAAAACAACAAGAAGAAGCGACTCCTCTGTGCTGGAGCTGACAAGCAGTGGCTGCGACTCAAACGCGCCTATAAATTCCTCCACATTTTGCCTGTCCAGGAAAAAAAGGTTGGTGCGCTCAAACAGCACAAAGCCTCTTTCAAATACATGAAAGTACGTGGGACTGAAAGAAAGTGTATGCAGCATGACGCTATCTCTGTATATGTGTTTGCCGCGAAGAACGTAGCCACAGGACCACAGAAAGCTGCCACGTATGGGAGTATGTACCACTGACCGTATAAAAAAGTTTTCCATGGGGAAGAAATTTTTGTGAATAGCCATGCAGATACGTAGCCAAAAGGTGCAGATCAGCACAGAATGTAATGTACATCATGGATGAAAAATCTGCGTCACCATATTGTTCTGGAAATGCATTTATCAGCCACTTTGAGTCTATCACATTTTTACAAACTCTGTGAAATATAATGTGCCAAGGCAACTGTCGTATTGCCTGAAGGCATCCTGGCTGACCAGACTTGCCAAATGAGCCTTCTTCAGAATCTTGCCAAAGCATATGCCACCACGTACCATCTCATTTTTTCTAAAATAGTTTGTCGATAAGCTTACAAAGTGGAACGGAAAAAGAGAGGGAATCAAGTCCGGGTATGCACACATGTCTAATGTGGATATCATATTCCTTGAATATAGGTATTCCGCAATGTCTTCTATGTACCTTTCAAGCCATTTCCTCTTACTCAGTGAATGCATGATTGATTCTACACTTCTTGCAAATATGTACCTCATATCTGTGTAGATCTGAAGATATTCACCAGGTGCCCCTGTGTACGCTGTGTATGAAAACAGCCCGATGCACTTTAGGTCTATATGGTAAGTTCTCGTGCACAGGCTTTCTTCAGATTTTATAAGTATTTCGCTGTTGTCAACTAAGGGAATTGCGCTACACGCTCTTGGCCCGATTTCGTGCAGGTTCTCAAGTACTTTTCTAAAAAACACCGGCAAACAGTGCCTTGCGAACACATCAAAGAAATTTTGCAGATAGTAAACGTCTTTTCCGATACCATCCAACATTCTAAATACTCTAATCGTGTGTGGAGACAAAACAAAGTAGATACATTGTGGATTGGCACTTACATAGTCATAGACATCTTGTGGAGTGCAAATGTGAGTGTATGCAAAATTTAACTTACAATACCTAGCAAATACCACCGCAGCTGCGTCGGCGAAGTCCTCAATGTCTGAAGAAAATACTCTATAGGAGCGATGGTCATACATTGTCAGAACTAGGACCCCGTCTCTTCTTAACGTCTGTATAAGCCCAACATAAATGCTGCTATAAACGTTTTTAATTTCGTGAGAAATTGCTTTATTTAGCCTCCACAACTTATAGTGCGGTGTCTCCAACCAGTATGTGCATGTGATTGCAAGTGTGCTGATCAAAGAAATGACACTTGATTTTTTAATTCTCATTGAGGGTGTGATTCTTGAAATGAAAAACTGCAATCATGCAGGTGATGCAAAAACAAACATGACTGCGCAAGTGCTTGGTATTTAATGCTGCTTGTACGCAAAACCTAGAAATACCTGTCGAGCCTAGTGTCCAAAGGCTGCACAGTCCTGCAGGTGCAGTCATCCTACACGAATATGCTAATGATCACTGTGCCTGAAATAAACCGGCAGACTTCAGTAGACCTCGATAGAGCGAGAGTTACAATATCTCATAGGTGACGGCTTGTAAACCTAAATAAAGTTTAATCGGACTCATCGCTAGGCTCATCGCTAGAGTTGTCAAGATCGTCATTGCTGCTGTATGAAGATGATTCTGCGCTCGACGACAGCCCTTCGTCGTCGTCCGAATAGTCGTCTTTGTCCTCCTCTTCGGTCGATGTCTCCAAAGTGACTGTGTCATCATCATCATCGTAGTCGTCGCTACTATTGCTTGTGCTTGATACCTCGTCGCGAACGTCTTTGTAGTGCTCTTCTTCAACAGTCTTCTTTCCGAGCTTTTCCTGCTTTGTCTTAGAATTCTCGTCGGTCATTAGGGGATAAAAAAATCAAAATTTTATTTCTGCTTTTTTCTAGTAATTACAGCAAATAGCAATGCAGGACAACAACACGCAGGAGGCCAGAAGAGCACGTGAGTGCCAAAAAGTGTCTTCGTTTTTTGCATGATGTGATGCACATTTTGGACATAGAATGTACCTGGCTTCCTCCTATACACTGTGTTGAAAAGCCGATTCTCGGCGTTCGTGAAATGCATCAATTTTGGTGAATCCACATGCAAATCACTTTTCTTGTATACAACACTTATTTGTTGCCAAAAAGATGTATCACCGAGCCACAGGCACAAGATCTTCAGGAAGGACGACGTTTTATATAAGGAGTAGTTTTTTGTACCGCAGCGTGAGCACTACTTATGCACCATGCTTGATCAAAATTGCGCTCTCCTAAGCCGTGCAGTCAGATAGACAGACAACACAACTGATCAAAGAATAACAAAAATTTTACCCCCAGAATGTTCTACAAACATCGCAATTTGATGCTAAGAGGCTATCTGTATCCGGTATATCTGCTGCCTGCAGTTGCATATGTGTACGGAGTATGTCACCCAGTATTCCTGTTTATCTTGTTGACGTCGGTGCTTCTATTTCTGTCCACGTTCTGGTCATACAGAGCATACATTGTCCTGAGTTTGAAGAAGACAAAGCAGCTTCCAACGCTTATTCTGTATGGAAGAAAGCTATGCACGATAAAAAACTCTGCCTTTTACTTTCAAAGAGAAAAGTATGTCATCGATGACTACAAGGTTGAGAAAGTGGCTGTAGATACGGGAAAGACGTTTCACTTCTTCAACACACACAAACCGATAATACCAGAGCGCCTATACAAGCACTTTGACAAGAACGAGTTCAAAATAAGTCCACCCAGCTTCATCAAACTGCTTGGCGAGCACATGGTGGCACCTTTCTTTGTGTTTCAGATTTTCTGTGGCATTCTCTGGTGCCTGGACGAGTACATATACCATGCACTGATCACACTGATTATGCTTGTGCTCTTTGAGATGGGCGTGGTTTATCAGCGCATCATTACGATGAAGGAGTTTCGACAAATGAATCTAAGACCAACGGAGATAAAGCTCCTCAAAAGACCCATAGCTAAGCATGTTCAGAGAAGCGGTGAAAGTAACGGCAAAAAGACACAAGTAAGTGTGAGCGATACAGCGCCTTACACCATTAGCTCAAGGGATCTTGTTCCTGGTGACATTATAGAGATCGAAAGCTCTGGAATACAGGTACCCTGCGACTTAGTTCTGCTGAAGGGAACCTGTGCGGTGAACGAGGCAATGCTTACTGGAGAGTCCATTCCGTTCACCAAGGAGGACATATCAGAGAGAAACGGAAATGAGGTGCTGTGTTACAAAGCTGATAAGAGGCACATACTGTTTGGCGGGACCGAGATTGTGAAGACAGATGGCCTGACGTGCTATGTTCTGCAAACCGGTTTCAGCACTCAACAAGGAGAGCTTATCCGGAAGATGATGTGCAGCGAGAACGTTGTTACTGCAAACAACTGGGAGGCGTTTCTGTTCATACTCTTTCTCCTCTTTTTCGCAGTTCTAGCATCTATCTACTCATATTTGAACAGTGTGAGGCTGGGAAAGTCATCTTACAAAATAATGCTAGAGATTATTCTGATACTAACCAACGTAGTTCCTCCTGAGCTTCCTATGGAACTTACAATTGCTGTGAATGCATCTCTCCAGAGTCTGATGCGAATAGGAATATTCTGCCTGGAACCCTTTCGAATACCAATTGCAGGAAAGGTTGATGTATGCTGCTTTGATAAGACAGGAACGCTTACAGAAAGCACACTGACTGTTGCACGAATAGTCACAAGCGGAGATTCATTGTCCGAAAACGCAGTGTGCAGCGACGACAAAGAGGCGTCAAGCAGCTTTTTTGCAAGAATAGAGAACCCGCGAGGCGCACAGCCCGACAAGGTTGCACGGGTTATTGGTGTATGTCACTCTCTGATAAAAATTAGAAACACCATGAGTGGCGACTCACTAGAGGCTAGTGCGTTTCGATACAAGAAAATAGAGCTGATTGACGACAATACCGCCAGACACGGAACAGAGACGTTCAAGACAATCAAGAGATACAGCTTCAGCAGCTCGCTAAGAAGGATGACATGTGTAGGTGAATTGAACTCAAGGCGGTTTGTTGCCATGAAGGGCGCTCCCGAGGTTGTAAGGCACTATCTGAAAAACATTCCGGAAAGCTATAGCGAGTACGAAGTGTTCGCAAGATCAGGGTTCAGGGTGTTGGCCTTGGCCTACAAGGACCTAAACACCAAAATATTCATTAGAGACGAGATCGAAAAGGAGTTGACGTTTGTAGGGTTCATCCTCTACGAATGCAAGATGAAGCTTGATGCGTTGACCACTGTGAGAGAGCTTACTGGCTCAAACCATAAGGTTGTCATGATAACAGGTGACAATCTTCTAACTGC
The DNA here is from genome assembly GCA_007674295.1 of Antonospora locustae. Taxonomy (NCBI): domain Eukaryota; kingdom Fungi; phylum Microsporidia; genus Antonospora; species Antonospora locustae. The sequence goes on from CM017459.1 coordinate 111,408, forward strand.
ACAGTGCGTAGCAAGCAAGCTAGGACTAACCGGAGAAGGGGTAGAAGGCGAAGGCATTGACTTGCTTCTGAAGGAGGACAGCGAGGCCTCTGACTCCTGCGTGAAGAGCAGGGCTAAGGATGCACAAAAGAAAAAGGGCACCGCAAATGATACTCGCACTAACGACCACATTAGCAGATTTTGGCAGGTCAGTGTGTTTGCAAGAGCAGACCCAAAACAGAAAGAGATGATCATTGAACGATACAAGGTAAAGGGATTCATTACACTCATGTGTGGAGACGGGACGAACGATGTGGGTGCTCTGAAGGCTGCACACATCGGTGTGGCAATCGTGGACGGAAACTTCAGAGCAAGCGTAAATAAGGTAGAGGACATGAAAATCAAGATGGGCGATGCGAGTGTTGCTGCGCCCTTCACTGTGAAAACAGGAAATCTGCACTCTGTATTGGATATTATCAGGCAGGGGAGGTCTGCTTTAGTCACTACAATCCAGATGTACAAGATACTTGCTCTGAACAGCCTCATCACTGCATTCTCGCTGAGTGTCCTCGACGCGATGGGTGTCAGGTTTAGCGATGTGCAGATGACTGTGTCTGGAATTCTTCTTGCGTTTTCATTCATGTTTTTGACAACCTCAAAGCCCCAGCGCAAAATAAGCAAGAACAGGCCACTTGCGAACATATTCAACTTATACACAATTGTGTCCATTCTGTTGCAGACGTTGGTGCACATATGCACCTACTACCTTGTCATAGGTATCGTAAATGCAAGGGAGGTAACTGTCTATAGTGAGAAATTCGTTCCATCGCTTATGAACTCGGTGTTGTTTCTTGTCGCATCGCAGCAGCAGGTTTCCACATTCATAATCAACTACATTGGAAGGCCATTTCGAGAGTCGATGCTCGAGAACAAACCCCTGACTATATGTATGACAGGTTTGTGCTTCTTCATTGCCATGCTAGTGTTCCAGACAAAAGAAGACTTCGTCAGAACAATGGAAATCGTGTCTTTTGACAGAGAAATGAAGCTCAGAATATGCAAGATCATGGGAACTAACTTTTTTGCATGTCTCGCGGTTGAAAGGTTGTGCTTTTATCTGTTCATGCTTTAATACAAGCAAGAGTAAGTTACTTTATCGAAGGTTATCGAAAATAGGTTTCTCTTAGACACTAGCACAAGGCTTGGTATAGGCACCTCGCATATGATGTGAATTTGAGCTAGAGATGGGCCTTATGCAAAAGGTAAACGACAGCATAACACCATGTTATTGTACAAAATGTCCTGCTTGGTTAAATGCTCAAATCTATCTCTGCAGGTGGCTCATCACAACGTGTATATGTACCTATACAAAATTCTATTTTAAGTAAAACTAATCTATTGCGTTTGCTGTTCTGTTTCGCTATTTTCCAGACCTAGCCTAAAGTACTTCTCGTCTTTAGTCTCATTCTTTTCCGCTTCTCTTTTTAGGTCGATAATACGTTTCAGTTTTGCTTTTCTCTCCTTTTCATTGGAGTCCTCGGACGACAGTTCTGTCCGTATTCCATGGTATGTGTTTTCTTTGCTGTGCTCGCCAGGATCTACTGACATATCGAAATAGTCATAGTCTCCACTGCCATCCATGCTCTTTTTTCTAATGTTGTGCTTTTCCTTAATATTCTTAGCATTACTGCTTTTTGTTCTTTTACCCTTTTTGTAGCTGAAGAGCATTCTGGCAAAGTTGTACGGATTTCTTTTGAGGTTAGTCAGAATCTTCTGGGACAACGTTTCGAGTATGTCCATTATGTGAATACTAGCACTGCATGTGTGCTCTGATAGCATTATAGCGGCTGAACGCATCAGAAACAGATACGATATTTTGAAGAAAAGCCACTCTTTGTTATTTTGCAGCGTGTCCCTCAAGATATGCATGACCTTATAGAGCGTGCTGCTTTCAATCCAACACACATCGCCGGTGCATGGGGCATGCTCGGTGTATTCAAGAGACTGCATGAGATACCTGACGCCATCCTCATTCATCTTGTGTATGGCCTCTGCACAGTCCATCACAATTTCCTTATGCAACTCATTTGCTGTGTAGAGCATATCAATGCCATACAACTCAAACTCAGGGCTTGAAAACCTCTTTAGTACGTCTGGCCTGTACACTGCTTTGAACAAAAACCCTTTGTCAGGGCTGTTTGAGATTTCTTTGAGCATGTTCAGGTACCCCACTGCACCTGGAAGATCTTTCGCCTCCGAAAGGTATCCAACACCAAGGTAATTTAGGAGATGAAATGGTCTTTTTTCCCCGCCCTCAGAAGTGCTGCAGTCGCTGTAAAGAGTGTTCAGAGATATGCTGCACATTGGTAAGCTGCGCTGCAGCACTTCTGAGGCGATTTTTCTGTATATATGTTCAATATGCTTGAATTTGGACACGAACTTCCTGTACTTCATCAGGATTCTTTTGTTCATCACAACCTCTGTGTCAAACTGCCTCCGGGTTATCTCCACCAGAAGCCCCTGCCTGCCTGACTTTATGCTTGTGTACTTGCTTTCTACCTGCAGGTACTTGGGTGCAACATTGTCCGTCAACATGGACAGAGAGCCTAGTTTGAAGTAGAAAATGGTATTGTAGAAGATCCAGACCTCCTTTGTGTTTATACAATTGATGAGATAGAAGTATCCTACGTCAAATAAAACATCCAAAATATACGTGTTTTTGCCTTCCCTGATGAACGAGGTGAATAGCTCTACTATTTTTGGAAGGTCATTGTCCTTGTACTCTGTTATCATTGCATTCCCAATACACTTTGTTCCAGCGAAAGGCTCGGTGTCCAGCACCACATTAAATCTCTCTGCCTTCGAATTGTAACTATCCTCCTTGCGACCGTAAACATTTTTAAGTATCCAGTAAACCCTTTCTGTGAAAAAAAAAGCGGTCTCTTTTCTAAAAAAGAATTCGTCCACACGGACATCGCACTGGTGAATTTTATGAAGAAGAGCCAGTGCAGAGCTAAAGTTTTCGAGAAGAATAATTGGAACATATCTCATGAGCCCGCACTCAAGTGCCAAAGACGCATTGTTTTCGTTCACCATGTGCGTTACCTCGGCAATGTTATTCGGCAGTTTATGCACAAGAGAAAACAGAAGTGCATTTGCATCATCATCCATGGGTATGTGTTTTTTGGTAGTATGCAGCCATTGCTACATAAGTGTGCAGAAGAAGTGAAATATGGAGCACAGCGAATGCACAGTGCATGATGGACTTCCATGTAGCTGCGATGTTTATTGCAGATACAGTCTCATGTCATATGCATCCTCAACGGGAGAGGCGTAATAATGAAACACAGTTCTGTGGACTACATATCCAAGATGGTGATAGAATCGTATTGCCTTTTCGTTGCTTACTCTGACAAACAGGTCAATGAACTTCGCACCGTTTTGGAGGCCGTTCTCCCTGAGAATGTTCATTAGTTGCGCACCAAATCCCAATCTTCTGTACTGCGGAGCCACGGTTAGCGCCGTAACATGCGCATGGAAGTCTGTGGCTGTCTCGTGCTTGCCTATTAGATACGCAAGCACGGCCCTTGAGTAGAGAAACTGAGACTCGATAGTACTGACAGAGCACACCTTGTAGCAGTCGTCTGAATGGTGGAGAAGATAGTGCAGATAGTATTCAAACGCGTAGTTCTCCGTTGTGCTGTCCAGATTTGCCAGGTCAAGTGCGAATATGTCGCTAGGGTAGAAAGGCTCTATAGAGTACATTGATGGGGTAAAAATGAGATTGCATAAAAGATGTGGAGGGAAAGCAGACCCATGTCGAAGACATTGTCAGAAAAACACCGACCAGAAACATTTAAAGAAATTGTAGGAAACGACGTAGTGATACGCGCCATAGAAGCACTGGTGCTCAAGGGAGAGATGCCGCACATGCTTTTTTATGGGCCACCGGGCACAGGGAAGACCACGACCATCCGTGTGATAGCTAGGCAACTGTACAAGTCGCCCCACATGCATGTTCTGGAGCTCAATGCGTCGGACGACCGAGGCATACAAGTTGTAAGGGAGAGAATAAAGAGCTTTGCGTCGACCGCAATGTCCCAACAGCTCAAGCTTGTTGTCCTTGACGAAGCAGATTCAATGAGCAGAGACGCACAGAACGCGCTAAGGAGAATAATCGAGGACTTCAGTACAAACACAAGGTTTTGCTTCATAGCAAACTATGCAAGCAAGATCATTCCTGCGATTCTCTCGCGCTGCTGCAAGTTTCGGTTTGGGCCTGTTACGAGCAAAATAGAGGAAAGACTTCTTGCAATATGCAAGGAAGAGAAGATTAAGGTAGATGAGGAGGGCCTGAGGGCTCTTGTAGACCTTGCTGACGGGGACATGCGAATGCTCATGAACAACCTGGAGGGTGTGTGCTCGTCATTTGGCACTATCAACAAGGAAAATGTTTTAAGCTTTAGCGGTGCTGTGAATGACGGAGTGTACGAAAGCCTATTCGAGGCTCTGTGCAAAAAAGGGTTTGACGAGCTGGTCGAGGAGATAGACAGAATAATCAGCAGCTGCATGGTGGATTGCGAGAGCATTCTGAAGAATGTGAGCGTATGTGTCAGAAAGAGCACAATGCACAACAAGATGCAGATTCTCAAGTGTCTGGGCGACATCGAGTACCGACTTGGGATAGGTTGTTCTCAGTTCGTGCAGTCCAGGGGTATTGTAGGAATCTTTGTGAAGTACCGCGAGTAGAGCCCTATGTTTGTTGCCGCACATGGTGCAATGCCCCTGAAAAGCTGTTTTAGCCATGGCAGAAAACAGCAGAAATTGCGCATGCTCAATTTGACACAAGGTGCCTTTTCCAAAAGTGAAAGTTTCAAGTGCAGAACAACAAACAAAAGATGGAAGAGAAGGCGGACAAGGCCCGTGAAAAGCTCTGCAGCTTCAACATCGATAAGCTCAAGAGCATGAACATTGCCGAGTGCCAAAAGGAGGCAATAGAAAAAATGATGTTTCTCAGTCAGGAACAGTTTGATGATCTGGTTGAGGACGTGTGCAACGAAATAGATATGAGAAGAAGAAACGAGACCACATATACGCCAAACCCGAGCTTTTCTGAGAAGCGAAATATGTCATGTAGAAAGCTGAGATGTCTGAACAACGAGAAGTTTTCTAACCTTGTGGTTGACGTTCTTCTAGTTCTGAACCACAGAATTCCCTCTGCAGAGCACGCCGGAGAAACGTGCGATATGCTGTCTGACTTGGAAAACATTCTGTTAAGTCTCAAACGCGGCAGGACCAGCGAAGAGCGGACGATCAGAGAGATAAAGCTCGCTGGCGACTTTCAGCAGAAGACAAAGATATTTATGAAGTACCTGAAGAGCGAATTCAAAAATAATCGCATGGAAACAGGTGTGATGGATGTAATGGAGGCGGAGATGAGGAGTTACTTCAGGGGACAGACAGAAGCACAGATGGGTTACATGCTTAAGACAGAGAACTTTCTTGAGTATGCAGATAGGCTCAGCGAGGATGTGTCCGCACCTGAGTATGCATACCGCAGAAAGAACATAAAGGAGCTGGTTGATACACGGCCAGAGGGCTACAGACGGCTTGTAAAGGCGGAGATGTGCCGCATATTTGAGCTTCTTCTTGAGAAACACGATGCTGTAGAAACGGAAAATCCCTCTGCAGCCATGCATGAGGTCACTGTCGAGCTCATAAATGCACTGGAGAGTTTTGTAAGGGCCTTGAAGCTCGACACAAATGGAAGCAAGGTAGGCGAAGAGGGAATTAGAATGCTTGGCGCTTCAAGCAGCTTCTACAACAAGCTCAGAAGTACGAATATCGAGGTTGACGACGATATGTACAAAGCATACGAGAGCCAGCAACAGAACATAGAGAGTTCACTTTCAAATAGATCCACAGAGCATGGCCTTTTTAATGCGGTCATCGAGTTCACATACTTTTTGAAGGAGTTTCTAACGATTTTAAAGATTGACACATAGCTAGCAAAAGCAGCGGTACAGATTGCATATAATAAATCTATTAATATAATAGGCTCGCTTGCCTGCTGTTGCCGGGCATTTGGTTCATATTGATTTTTTCTGTGACCTCTTTGGTAAAAAGGCTGTGTCATCTACGTGCTGGATCCTCTGCATCCTTGCCTCAAGCTCCTTTTCCATCTGCACTATCTTCATTTTCAAGACCTTTCTGCAGAAAGGAAACTGCATATGGGCTGTGTTGCAACATGCAGATGATGTGTATCTACATCCTCACCCCTATCCGCCAATCAGATCGCATGAAAAAATTAAGATTATAATAATGCATAAACAAAAAAGCCCATGTTGATGGCACCTCTTATGCTCTGTGCGGCCTTTTGCACAGAGCTTTTTGAGATAACGGCAGACCAGAGCATGCTGCACAACATCTCTGTTAACCTGCTCAAGTCAGACATGAGCTTTCTCAAGGAGCTGATCATGAATTCGATAGATGCAAACCGGAGACTTGCGGTTGCTGCGGGAGACGAATCTGTGGTAGCGGGAAGAGACATAGTCATCGAGTTTTCGGACGGCTACCTCACCATAGCAGACGGAGGCATTGGAATGGACAAGGATGATCTGAGAAACACTATTCTGAAGCTTGGTGGCTCTGGATCCAGAGAGCATTCGGACTGTGTTGGAAAGTTTGGAATTGGGTTTTACTCGTCATTTGTGGTTGCAGACGAGGTGACCGTTGTGACAAAAAAGTGGAAGAGCGATAAGGCATACAAGGTGATCATGAGGCTTGGAAGCAAAACAGGAGAGGTGAGTGAGGATACAAGGAGCGACTTTGGGACGACAGTTACTCTGAGGCTGCGCGGGGACTTCAAAAACGGGATAACGGACGACAAGATTGAGGAGTGGATTTCAACCAACCTGCTAGATTCGGGAATTCATAGACACTTTAATGTTTATTACAAGAAAAAAGAGGAAGACAACAAGGAGGATGGCACAGCAGAGAGCAAGCTTGCAAAGGTGGACTTCATGCCCTGGACCGATTCAAAGGATTTTTCAGCTATGAAGAGTGTATACGAAAAGGTCTTTAAGGGAAAGGGTGATCTGCTCCATGCAGAAAAGATAGGATTTGAGATTGTGCAGAAGGAGAAGACCGGCGCAGAAGTCCCTGCGTACTTCGAAGTGCTTTTGTTCCTTCCGGAAGTGTTTGACATGAGGTTGTTTGGAATAGAGAACACAGGTGAGTTTCATCTGTTTGTCTCTGGAATGAAAATGCAAATGCCAAAGCTGAGCGAGTTTCTGCAGCCCTTCTGTGGCATAATCACATCAAGCACTGCACTGACAACGTCTACTCGAGAGTCACTTCTAAATAAGGAGGACGAGGAGAGCATGATCGGCCACATCGAGAAGGCCCTTGTACGGATTATAAGTAGCCTGCACAAGACAGACAAAAGAGACAAGGCTATAAGCAGCTACAATAGCTATGTAAAGAGTGGGGCACTCTCAAAGGGAAGGGAGAAGGGCAGCATTGGAAAAAAGCTATTTGAGATAGCTGCCTTTGAAACAATGAATGGCACTAAGACGATTGGAGAAATGTGTGATGCGGATGGCGACGAGCTCTACTACACGGACGTGTCTCCAAAGCTGGTCAAGATGAGAAAGGATGTTGCAAACCCAAACTTCGACAACATAAGTGTTCCCTTTTTCTTTGTGTCGGGGTTTGTGGATAATCAGATTGTGTCCATTTATAAGGACCCAAGAAAGAAGACGCTGAAGAACCTGTTCTCAAAGGAGTTTATGGAGAGGGACACCGTCGAGAACCTTGAATTTGAGATCTGGGTGAAGTCCTTTTTGGGGACTTTTGTGTCGGATGTTGTCGTCAGCAAGAGGCTGAAGAATGCCCCGTTTGCGCTTAGACTTAAGGATCAGGCGCTGAGCTCCAACATCAAGCAGATGATAGGAGAGAACACCGTTGACTCCAGCCCCTTCAAGTCAATATTTGTCCAGTTGCCTGTTCTGGAGTACAATCCGTGCTGCGATGAGGTGAAGGCACTTCTAGCGCTTAGGGGCAGCAACGAGAACTTAGCCAGAAACATTCTCAGGACGTTCGTTGCAGCAGTGTCCATAGTTAGCACAACCGACATCGATGACAAGGTGGGTGCATACATATCGCTGAAGAATGTATGCAATCACCTGCTTGCGCTGCCTGTCGTGGAGGATGACGCTAAGAAGATCGGAGAGGGGAAGAAGCGAGAGGATAGTGCAACAGAAAGCGAAGCCGAAAACGATAGCGAGAACATCGAGGAGAAGACACAGGTTCCAGAAAAGGCCGATGTCGATGCAGGTATTGCAGATGCAGGTATGGAAGGTAGGGACGAAAAGAGCATTGCTGCATCAACGTCTGAGAAACCCGAAAAGGACCTGCTGAGGGAGGAGCTCTGATTAAACATTTTATTTGGCTTAAGTTGGCTTTCATTCATATATTTTGAATTCAAGGCTTCTGCATAATGTATTTGTATCTGTGCATTTCTTCTTGGAAAAGCTAGAAAGACCTGTGCACGTCAACCACCATTACTTCAAAGCTAATTGTGTTCTCTAGATGGTCGTAGCACATGACACTGCACTACGTTTTTCTGCAATAACGTAGAAGTTTTCACCATCCTGGCCAGACTCCATAATGACAAGTCCAGACATTGAAACTAGATCGGCGAGCTCTTGCGCATGAAAAAGATGGTAGTATCTCCTGTTATCTCTGCAGCCCCCCCACGAAATAAACACATCGCCCGAGCACACAAGCTCTCTGCTTTGAAAGACCTTTTTCTTCTCGATTATGCAATCGCTCCACACACACACTAAGACCCTTCCACCACGCGCCATAACTCTTGCAATCTCCCGAACAGCAGCTATTCTTCTTTTTTCTGTGCAAAAATGGTGTATGACTGCCACAGACAGAACCAAGTCAAAGCACCCGTCGATAAACGGCAATTTCAGAGAGTTGCCATGCACAAGTCCATGCGGATTCTTAGCGCATGCCTGCTGCAGAAGCCCTAGAGAAATATCAACTCCAACCATGCTGCATGTCATTGATCTGCCGTTTCCACAGCCATTGTCTAGTATTAGTGCACTACTGCTTGCATTTTTCTTTATGAACGCATCCACTACGGGCCATGGTTTTCTGCGTGTCCTTCCAAACTCTGCGGCATTTCGGTTGTAGAACGAAGCAACATATTTTATTTCTATATTCTCCTCCATTAAAATAGGGCACGCATCGCAGATACTTTAACTATGGTGCTTATGAGTAGTGGTAGGCAACTACAAAAAGCCAAGCTGCTGGGCCACCTGGTTAGCACGAAAAGCAGGGTTATCTCCGAATTTCTGTGCTTCTTTTCCTCATAAACTCGGGAATTGCAAAGTTGCACTCCAGAGACAGGGCAACCAAGTCTCTGCGTATAGAGGCATCATCCTTGCCCACGAAGGAGACACAGCAGCCAGGTGTTTTTCGGCCGGTGCGACCAGCTCGGTGAATAAATGTTTCAATGTCTTTTGGAAGATCGTAGTTCACAACCAGGTCAACACCCTCAATATCAAGACCCCTTCCTGCAACGTCCGTGCATGCAATGTACCTGACGCGCCCTTTCTGCACCATCTCCATAACCTTTTTGCGGTAGTCTGCAGGCTTTTTTCCATGCAGTACGGTGAGAAACGGAAACAGTGTGCTGAGATGTTCGCACGTACTTGCGCTATTACAAAAAACCATCATCACTTTACTCTTCTCTCTGTACCGCGACATGAGCACACTAAGCATTTCATGCTTTGCACCGGCCTCAAGAAACTCTAGATTGACATTTGGGTTTATTGCGCCAACTCTACCCACTACAATTGTAGCCCTTATTCCGACTTTTGCAATTCGAGACGAGGCTGTAGCCGAAAACAGCTGAGTAGCCTTAAGAGACATGCTTTTCCATATTCTGACAAAGTCATCCTCAAAGCCATCAGCAAGTATCCTGTCCATCTCGTCCACAACCAAGTACCTTATGCACCTTATGTCAATAGTTCTGAAGCTCAAATGCTCTACTAACCGTCCCATTGTAGAGACAATGACTCTAGATGCCTGCATGCATGACCTTTGCTTCTCAAAAGCATCACCACCGGTAATCAAGACCGACGAGACAAGGTACTTCTGAAACTCTGCATGCACCTGGCTCGCCAGCTCTCGAGTTGGAACAATGATAAGGAGCACGTCCACACTTGAGAGCATGTGAGCATACGGGAGTACAAAGGCCAGTGTCTTTCCACTGCCTGTCTCAGAAAGCACACATACGCTTCGTTCTGCAAGGATATATGGAATGACCTGCATCTGGACAGGCTTCATGTCCTTGAATGGGATTCTATCGAGAATCTTCTTAGAAAGGCCGCAATCAGACCATCTTGTAAGCATGTCTAGCTTGTCGGTGCACAGTATCTGTATCTGATGCTTGTTCCTCAACACGTCAGAGTGAGACAGCATCTCCGACGTTTGAAACATCTTCGCAGAGCGATGCAGTCTTGCCTCTGCACTCTTTTCAAGTATGCTGAGAACTTCTTTCTGTATTCTTGTCAACTTGAAGCTGTCTTCTTTTTTCATACATGCAACAGGGCTTGTAGAGCTGCGATTAACACAAGTGAAACATGGATACCCCAAGTGTTTACGGTGAGATACCGAGTAGCATACAAGTGACACAGACGATGCTGTTATTCTGCAAGTTTATATGGTTATAAATGTAATAAAATAATGTATTTCGCAGAGTAATTGACTCGCCATAATAGTGATACAAAATTTATTATGAATTGTTTAAGTCCTCCGGACCAACATCGTGCGGGTGTCTTCTGTACTTCTCTTGTGCAGAAGGACTTTCGCAATGTGGCTTGACTTTAGCATCGCTGTTCGCTGTGCTCGGCGTAAACGAATACATTATGTTGCCCTCAGGAGCCAACAGAGAGCCGTAGGTGCTGGTAATTGAGCGGGAGATGCCATTATGTGCATAGCTAGAGTCAAGGCCCTGAAAATAGTTGCGGAATCTTGAGTCATGATGCTGTGCCAAAAACTCAGGAACTCTTTTGCCTACGTACTTAAGGCCATGCAAGTATGCAGAAGGTATTTGATTGTTCTTTTCCAACGAGCCGTGTTCTATGTTCTCGTTGCAACACTGGTTTTCGTATGAAAACACATCACCTCTTCCCAATGTCTTGCTGATGCTGCTAAATACCTCGTATCTGTGCAGATACGGAATGCTGGCTATCTGATACGTCTCGGGACCATATTTTTGATAGCAGTCAATGCTGCCATGTGTGAACGTTTTTGTCCGGTTTTGAAGAACTTTGTTGTAGCACGTGTCACAAATGTTCCTGTTTCCCATATCCTGTCTGCGATAGCACATGAAGGACGACCTGCAATAGCAGCACGGGAAGCTTATAAAGTCCTTTTTAATGGCCTTTGTGCGGCCCTCGGGTGTTACGGCAAAGGGCCTCGACACGCTATGGAGCTTTTGATATAGACCACAGGCGTTGCACAGCAGATGGTTTCCGTCCGGACTTTTTCTCCAAGAGGGTGTTGTTGTGACATGGCAATTGGAGCAGACCCTCATCTTCTTTGACTTTGTAAGGTTGTCGTTGCTACTCCTGTGTTGATAGGACTTCAAGTTCCTTGTATTGGTCAATTTGTAAAACTTCGTCTTGTACTCGTTCTTTGCATTGTCCAGAATACGACTCATACTCCTAGGTGTCCCTACTTTAAGTTCTCCACATTTTTCGTCCATATATACCTGTCCATGTTTAATGTTTTTTACGACAGTGCTCTTTCCATATTTCGACCAGATGACGTCATCTAGGTCATTGTAACCTAACGTGTAATTGCATGCCGGAATTTTGTTGTGCAGCGACTCGAAGCCCAGCAGGTATCCGTAGCTTGCAGCAGAAAACTCATTTTCACCAAAACCCACATAGTCAGGTATTCCGAGACCTGAGTCGTTTTCATATATGCTGTTTGCCTTATGCTCACTGTTCGACATGCCACTGTCTGACTCCTGGCCATGAAGCATCTGATTTCTCGTCTGATTTGAGTTGAAGCCCATATTTTGATTTATTTCAGATGGGAGCTAAATAGGGGATTTCGTAGATCAGTAATTACGAAAAAACAGCGCAAGAGAGATATCGGGACAAGAAAATCCGGCAGAATGCGCACATTCTTCGAGTAATTGTACAAAAGCGCATTTCCCACCATTATCACGATGTAAGTACAATGTTCTCACCCGGTGGCCAGAAACGACATGCTTTTGGTGATGGTGTCAAATCTGAAAAAGGAACTGCAAAAATTTATTTTGGACAAAAACTACAAGACTTGCTGTGTGATGGTTTAAAGCCAGATAGGCTATGTGGCAGTGCGCAGTTGAAGGGAAGACATTGCATATGCCTTAAATAACAACCTGTAGCGTCGCTTGCTATGTGGTAAGGTTCATGGGTTGGACTGGCTAGACCCAAAGATCATTGGATCTGAACATGCAGAACCCTGCGTGTAACATAAAGTCATAGAAGTGGTCTGTAATCACCAACATCAATTGCCATTGGATAAAACGTACTGAGTGAACGTAGAAAGGTAACATACAGGTATCTCAGCGAATCTGTTGGACGTGCGCATTTGGAATTGCGAGCAAATTGCATGTCTTGTTTCTGAAACAAACCTCTGGTGAAAGTGGCGTGCCTGTTCATCAGAAGTGTATGTTTTGTAGACCGATTTTTTTGTTACCTTCTTTTTCTCTATTCAGATTTCTGTAAGCACCTCTTTCATGTTGTCATGTACTTCAAAAAATCATGCGCGTGTTCCCTTTGGTGAATTTGCATCGCGGGTATCTAATGCTGGCACGTTATATCTGCATATTGGACTCAGATAGAAGAGACCCGGTTGCTAGTGGAAAACATCTCCCTAATGGGCTTCAAGCATGAGTTATTCCCAAATCCACACTGAGAAGCATTTTGTGCTAGACAGTATCTTCTTCCCCAAAATCGCAAGATGTGACGCAGATTAGCGGCAGAAGCATACGGACAGGTTGTCTGACACACACGATGCTCTATGAGCGGCCTTGATCAGTTACAGGTGCAAACAACAGAACCATGTGTCCAGCACAAGGAAACGGAAGATCGAGTCAACATGCTTTGCATGAGTGCAGGGAGCCTTTTGCGTGGCTGACATCATGCTCGCCACAATACCTGCAAACTGAATGCAGGCATCGTTGTTCTGCTAGATGCTATGGAAATGTTCGCTGCATTGAAGAAACTGCTTTTCATAAACAGGGTGATTGTGCAAGAGAATGACTGGCAGAATGTGTATGTGCTTCTGTACAGATACGGTGTTGCGCATGAGTTCGCAAAAGATGACTTGTTTCTACGTGTTTTAGCGAATATACGTCCTGGAAAGAGTCTCTGATCGTAGACATCATGATCTTGGCAAAGAAGAGGAGAAGAGCCAGTTGATGAAATGTACAACAAGCTGAGATTCTTGCTGATCAAGGTTGACTGATCCAAGTCTTGCACAATAAATATGCACACGAATGTTTATACTCATCAACAGACACACCAGACAATCAGTCCATCAACGCAATAACGTGTTTTGAGAAAATACCTGCCTGTTCTGCGGGCGCTTTCAAGCAAGATGCAAGCCTGGCTTTATTAGTGTGCATGCAGTCTTTCAGTATGCGCCACTCACACAGGCATATGTTGCTGCAATTTGTGACATTCAAGATGTATTATCAGAGTCTAAAACACAAAGGTTTTGGGAAGAAAAGCTTCGAAGCAAGAGCAGCACAATGTGGTGGTTGGCAATATTCATAGGACTAGCACTTTCTAAAATGGTGGAGTTTGAGTCGCGGTACAAGAAAAAAGCGGCTTCGGGAAAATACAACATGGAATTTGAGAGGCAGGACTACTACCTGGGACACATGGGAGAGGACTACGATGTTCTAAGAGACTATAAGGCTGTTGATGGTGGCTTCAATATCACGTTTAACGCTAGCAAGGACGAGATAAAGGTGTATCCCGACACAAACGCCAACACAGTTGTGCTTACAATTGCCCGAAAAACCCCGCACTTCGTAAAAAAATCAAGATTCAGCATAGTTGTGGGAAACGGCAACCTGTATGATATATTTTTGGAAGAAATAAAAAGGCGCGGAGCCAGCTATGCTGTTCTTGCGTTGAGAATGAAGGATGAGGGCATCTTCGCTGTCTAGTGTTGCAAGGGCATACTTTGCATGCGTGCTGCTTGAGCACAGCCGGTAACATGTACTGCGAAACGCAAGCGTGTTTTGTTTAGTGTTAAGCTTTAAAACAAAAATGCATATGGACACAATGCTTGCTGTACCAAGTAAGCATATCAATGTTGCCGAGCGGGCATGCATGATCGTTAGTCGAGGGCTCAGGTGGAGCAGCACAGGCAGGCCGTGGACATCCGCAAGGCCCTCTGTTTTTGCAGCACGCGGGTACATGCCTGCACCTGTGCGAAGAGAATTTGAAAGGCCAATCACACTCTTGGACCTGAGTAGAATTAACTACGAAAGTGGAAAGCACTTTGTCCCCAAAAAAGCGTCTGACGCTGTTGCACTGTATCTTGTGAAGTTTTTCAGAGCATTTGCAGACGTGTACTTCCAAAACAGATATGTTGACAGGGCTACTATGGTGGAAACTGTCGCTGCAGTGCCAGGAATCGTTGGTGGGCTATTCAGACACCTTTACTCGCTGCGCAACCTCGAGGACAACGGGGAGTCCATACACAAGCTGCTGAAGGAGGCAGAGAACGAAAGACAACACCTCTTGACGTTCATGGCACTCAAAAAATGCTCAATGCTTGACAAGCTGCTGATAAGACTTGGCCAGGCATTCTTCTTCAATTTCTACTTCGTATTTTACTTTCTGTTTCCAAGAACCGCACACAGGTTTGTTGGGTACCTTGAGGAGGAGGCCATCCGCTCGTACGACTGCTTTGAAAAAGAAATCGTAGATGGAAAAATAGAAAACGTGCCTGCCCCGCAGATAGCAATCGAGTACTGGAAGCTGCCAGAAAATGCGAGGCTACTTGATGTTGTGAGAGCTATAAGAGCAGACGAGGCTGCACATCGCGATACAAACCACAGCATGGCAGACAAAGAGGACTTCTCCCTGGCAACATAGAAGGAGCTTCTAGTCCGTGTGCAAATGTGCTTAAGCGAAGCATAAAAATACTTCAAGCACGACAGATGCTACCTTGTCCTTTAGGTATGTGCGCGCAGGTGGGTTTCGAACAGGTTTGTTGTCAACAATGGCTTTATTTCTGTGCATAGACGAATTACTGGTCCTTGTGCACATGCTAGTTTGAAGGTTCTCTAGTCTTACGTCTTTTCTGGCTCTTGACAACTACATTAATTTTGTTCTCTCCTATTAACAACGAGTCCATGTACTTTGCGGCTTTGAGTGCGGAAATAGCCGACTCGTAGTTAACGAAAGCCTTGTTGTTTGCAACCACCTTCGCAGATCTTATCTTTCCGTATGCAGAAAATAGCTCCAGAAGTTCATTGTCTGTGTATTTTGGCGGCAAGTTGTAGATGAATACGCATTTGTCATCTGCATCCTCATCCATGTTCATTATGGCCTGGTATGCCTGAATGTCGTAGTGCTTTGCTACCAGAAGTTCGCCTGCTTCCGTAAAACGCACTTTTCTGTTTACCTTCTCGATGCATCTTAGCGCATCACTCTCCCCTGCATACGTGATTTTTAGCGTTTGAAACATGGAATATGTTCTCTCAACCTCCAGCTCTGCTATCTCGCCGAACTTTGAAAAAAACTTCTTGATAGCTCCAATTGAAATGTCTCCAGGAATTCTGTCAACAAAAACAACGTTCTGAGGCGGCACGATCTCTGCAAACATGCCAGACGAGTGCTGTCTAGACTCAATAAATGCAAGAATATTCTCTGCATCCTCTCTCCTGCGAAACTCAACCGTCGCGCAGCCCCCGTCATCAAGCTCTATTGATATAACATCCCCAAACATCGAGGAGAGAGCATGAATGCTTCGCTTTGTTACGCCATGCGCAACATTTTTGATTTTGACCTTTGGCATCGGTGGAGGGCTTGCGGTCAGACAAGTTGGCTTACATGTTCTCTATGTGCTCTTACGAGCGCATGTGGGGCATGGCACAGTGCCGACACACGAATGTATGCAGAAAAGCGCACCGTGCCTGAGAAGAAGGCTGCTGTGCACACCGGGGGGCGTGATGCGAAGTCGATGCGTGTCCTCAGAAAGGCAAAAAACGTTAGAATACTGAAGTAGCTCTTGGGAAAACACTGCCCACGTGGGTGCGGTTTTTTTACCCCGAGATGTCAAAGGTGATCAGAAGGCTGAGACTTCTGAAGCCGCACCACAGACCAAAGGCTATGTGGAAGGTGGGCGAGACGCGGATTCCAGTGGTCAGCGAGACCATGCACGGTGTTGTTTCGGAGATTGTTCACGAGCGCGGAAAGGTGGCGCCCCTTGCAAAGATCAGAGTGGACACAGGCAAGTGTGTCCGGAGAGAGCTGCTTGTGGCTGTAGAGGGCAACTATGTTGGGCAGAAGGTTGAGATTGGAGACAGCGTGCCCGTTGCTGTTGGAAATGCGCTGAAGCTGAAGAACATTCCAGAGGGCACAGGTGTGTGCTCCGTAGAGAGGAGGCCGTACGACGGCGGAAAGATGGCAAAGAGCAGCGGTGCGTATGTCACAGTTGTCGGGCACAACAGAGACACAAACATCACAACAGTGCGGCTTCCAAGTGGCGAGAAGAGGTCAGTGTCGTCGGAATGCAGGGCGGTTGTCGGAGTGATTGCAGGGGGTGGTGTCAACGAGAAGCCGCTTCTCAAGGCGTCGCGCGCACACTACCGTGCCAAGGCACGCGGGCTGTACTGGCCCACTGTGCGGGGTGTGGCGATGAACCCGGTTGACCATCCGCACGGCGGAGGCAACAAGCAGCACATCGGGCATCCGTCAACAATATCGAAGCACGCGCCCCCCGGCCAGAAGGTGGGGCTTGTTGCTGCGCGCAGAACCGGTCTGCGCCGTGGATCCAAGAAGGTACTGAATAAATGACACGTTGTGCCCTCTGCTTTTTTGCTGTGGCAAATGGCATGACAGGCCCATGGACAACGACGAGGAGATGCATGATTTCCGTGCAAGGCTCAAGACACTGCAGCACGTTGCTGTGGAGATCATGGATGCCGTGGACGAGCAGAGCAGACACCTTGGTAGCAGCGAGACTGCTCTGAGACGCTCGCTCGGACAGATCGGCCAGTCGCTGCGAAAAATGGGCCGTGCAGGCAGACGGAGGTTCAGTGCAAATGCGTACATGGTCCTTGCCGCGCTTTTTCTTGCATCTCTGCTCTACGTGCTCTTTGTTGTTTTCTAGATAACAGGCAGCCTCTGTCGCTCGCACCCCTTGTCCGATGAAGGTCAGGCTGAAGAACAAGGAGCATCTCTGTGCAGTATTTAGCGAGCTCAGAAGCAGAGTCGGGGCCATGTCGAACGAGGATGAGAGAGTCTTTGCCATGTTCAGGAGAATTGTGACGGAAAACGTTGAGTTCAGCGAGGGAGACGCAGAGGCACAAGCATATGCAGAGCAGGAGGAGGTGCGCGAGCAGAAGATGGTTGCTGTTGCGTTTCGGCGCATCGAGCTTGTCAGGGAGCTGTGCAGAGAGTACGAGGAGAGCTGCAGAGAGCTGCGCAGAGAGGTCGAATGCATTACAAAGGCGCTTGGGCAGGAGGACCTCTTCTCGCTGCGAGCAAGAGAGTGGGAGGGTCTTGCATATAGCAGCTTGGAGAGTCAGGTGCGTGCACTGGCAGAGCGCGCTCCAGAGACGCTGGAGCGCATGGGCAGGGCACGGCGCGTCCTTGAGGACGAGTCTCGCAAGAGCATTGGCGCGAATGCAGCTGCAGACAGCCCGCTCCGCATGTACTTTGATTTGAGATAGCGTTCATATTGGCATCTTTGTTGGGGGCATGGTGTTTCGGCTGTATCTTGCGCCGATGCTGGGTGTGACCACACCGCACTTCAGAAGACTCGTCCGTCTGACTGGGACCGGTGCAGTTCTGTTCACGGAGATGGTGGTCGCAGATGCAGTGCTGCACATGTCCAGAGACATGCTTCTTGAGCGTATAGGGCCCTTTGAGGCGGGCACGGTCGTGCAAATTGGGGGATCGTGCCCAGACAAGGTGGCGAATGCGGTCAGAGCCATTCAGAAGTTGCTTGGATTCACGGAGTTCAATCTGAATTGCGGGTGCCCGAGCACGCGAGTGCAGAGCGGGGGCTTTGGCGCTACGCTGATGCTCCGCCCGGACGTCGTTGCAGACATCGTCAACCGTGTCGAAACAGCATGCGGGGTAGTCCTCAGCCTCAAGATTCGACTGGGCGTCGACGAGCACGAAGACTACGAGTTTGTGCATGCATTTGTTAGACGCATTGTGGAAGCCACAAGCTGCACAACGTTCTTTGTACATGCGCGAAAGTGCGTTCTGGGAGGACTTTCACCAGCAAGAAACAGAAAGGTGCCCGAACTTAGGTACGAATATGTGCACAGGCTTAA
Source organism: Antonospora locustae (assembly GCA_007674295.1). Taxonomy (NCBI): domain Eukaryota; kingdom Fungi; phylum Microsporidia; genus Antonospora; species Antonospora locustae. The sequence continues at coordinate 129,994 of CM017459.1, forward strand.
ACAGGACTTTCCCGAAAAACACTTTGTGCTGAATGGTGGAATTTGCAGCCCGGAACAACTTGCACAACGGGGATGCCTGGACGGCTTCATGATAGGAAGAGAGGCTGCCAGAGACGTCTTTGTGCTCAGAAAAATGGAGAACAAACTGGAGGGCGGCGAAGACACACAACAGGTGAAGACCAGCATCCGCGATCTTGCTGAAAGGTACGCAGCATTGTACAGCGGCAGCGAACGGGTCAGGAGCGTCCATGTTCTCCCGCTCATGGGTCTTGTGCGCTGTGCAAAAAACAGCAGAAGATGCAGACAAAAGCTTTCGTCGCTACCATTCAGAGGATGCACGTTTGAAGACTTACAGGAGGAGATTGCAGAATACATGTGAACAGAGCATTATTCAATGTCATCATCAGTGCACACACATGAATAGTACAGATGTCTTTTGTCTCAAACACATGCTTCTACTACTCTATATAGCATTTGAGCCACAGTCAGACTGTCGCCAGAAGTAGTAATACATACTGAGTCGCATGGTTATGTCTCTATGTGGAAGAGATCACAGGTAAAATCAGTGGTACAATAAAAACCTTCACCTTATTTTGTTCTGTTTACAAAGTTGTGAAACAACGTTACACTGTTTTAATCATTTTTGCTAATACAAATAACAGGCGATGCTCAATGAAACCACCCTGTGATCTGTATAGAGAGACTAGGCATCATGCAGGTGCAGAAAGGATGAGTAATATATCTCCATAAAAGCGCAAGGGTTTTATTCAACGAACTTCGCCAGTGCACGGTGCAGCAATGTTTAGTTTATAGAAACACAAATCATACTTTTATGAAATGCTGTAAAACTTAGTTAAGTATGTTCTTGCATTGCAGTTCTTGTCAGTTTAAAATTGTTGTGACAGGGTTCTCGATTTCATCTGGAATAATAACATCCCAGTTCAAGTCATTGCAGGCAAATGTGTCGCAGCACCCATCCTTGCACGTAAGCACCTCACAGCACTTTTCACCGCAGCATCCATCACGGCAGCCAAAGAGCTCAAGAATACCACACCAACCTTTCAGCGTACCTCCAGATGGAACCGGTGCAATTAAAGGGTTTTCTGCATCGGCGTTTTGCAAGTTTTCAATGGAGATGTCAGGGTTGTCAAGAACCAAGTTGTCCCCATAAAACGTAGCTGTGCAGTGGTCAGCAGCTATGTCGTGTGTGACAACACCGCCAACATCTTGCATGAATGCTTTGCTAGGAAGTCCGCTATCAACAGCCCCACCGCCTTGAATGACAGGCTCACAATCGCCAGTTTGTATATTGCCTGGCACTTCATTGCTAAGTTCAGAATAGTAGGCCCTGTTTTCATCTGCGCAATTGCTTTCTGGTACCATCAATTGATGTGTGCCATTACTTGCGCCCAAGCCCTTGTTAAGCGCATAGGATGTTTCTGGATAGTTTGTGCTAAAGCTGTCTTCCGCACATACAACTTGGTAACCAGCAGAATGCGGGTTTCTGTTCATGCCATAGCAATCGCGGCTTAGGTGCACATGTGGCGAATGAACTTCAGCACTCACAGATTCATGTTTTTCGCTGATGTTACTTAACGAACTTCTGACTGAACTTTCAATACACAGAGCAAGTAGTAAAGACCATCTATTCATGCGGGGTCTTTCGTTTTTTGTCTTTTTATGTGCGAAAGTGACGTCTTGTCTTTTAAAGTGTTATTTGAATGTGTTGTAAATGGAGTAGGAGAAGACAGTGACATTGGGCCATGTCCTTGCAGCAGAGTCCACAGAACGAGACAGCTTTCGACACAACCAGATGCAGTGTCTCTGCTGTGGACACAGACAATTCATCTGGTGCATTTGCATGTAGCATTCGCTGTCTGGGCAGAGATGCGAATCTTCAGAGTTGTTGCGGTTTGGGCACGCCGAGACGGTGAACAGAGCGTTGCGGAGAGCGAGGTGTAGTAGGCTGGCAAGGTCAAGACATCTGATCTTTGAGGACAGACACACGTTGTACACGGTCTAGACTGCAGCATATGCAGAGTACACGGTAGAGACACGAGCCGCGACACGTTGCAACAGCACTATAACATTTCCAAACTGGAGAACCATCTCAAGGCATCACAGGGTCACAGCCCACACTGTGCCGTTGCACTAGAGCTCGCGGTGGTTTGTTTTTCGGCACCAGAGGACTTTCTTTTCCTTGACACAAGACAGCGGATCTGTCATCAGATGTCAATTCTATACGTTTCTGTCATGACAAGTAATCAAGAGAACGAAATATATACCCATGATCAGAAATGCAGCATGTGTTGCACTTGCACTGGTGCAAATACTTGAAGTGGCAGGAACAAGGCTTGACTACAGAGGAAGATGGCTTCGAGAGATACCAAGAGAGGTGTTTGAAGCCAAGGACTTGGAGGAGCTTGATCTCAGTGGCAACTGGCTGACAGAACTTCCGGAAGAAATAGGACGTCTGAAGAGACTGAAAGTGCTTGATATTAGTTATAACGAACTGACAGAACTTCCAGAGGAAATTGGAAATCTGTCGATGCTGAAGAAGCTTGATATTAGTCATAACGAACTGACAGAACTTCCGGAGGAAATTGGAAATCTGTCGATGCTGCAGGAGCTTTATCTTAATAACAACCGGCTAACAGCACTTCCAGAGACAATAGGACGTCTGGAGAGGCTGCAAATGCTTTTTCTTCATAGCAACCGGCTAACAGCACTTCCAGAGACAATAGGACGTCTGGAGAGGCTGCAAATGCTTTTTCTTCATAGCAACCGGCTAACAGCACTTCCAGAGACAATAGGACGTCTGGAGAGGCTGCAGAAGCTTCGTCTTAATAGCAACCAGCTGACAGCACTTCCCGAGACAATAGGACGTCTGGAGATGCTGCAGAAGCTTTGTCTTGATGATAACCAACTGACAACACTTCCAGAGAGCATGGGAGATCTGCCAATGCTGCAAATGTTTTATCTTAATAACAACCAGCTGACAGCACTTCCAGAGACAATAGGAGATCTGTCGATGTTGCAAGTGCTTAGTCTTACTAGCAACCGGCTGACAGCACTTCCAGAGACAATAGGACGTCTGGAGATGCTGCAGAAGCTTTGTCTTGATAACAACCAGCTGACAGTATTTCCGGAGGCAATAGGACGTCTGGAGATGCTGAAAGACCTTCGTCTTGATGATAACCAGCTAACAGCACTTCCCGAGACAATAGGACATCTGGAGATGCTGCAAATGCTTTATCTTAGTGGCAACCAGCTGACAGCACTTCCCGAGACAATAGGACGTCTGGTGAGGTTGAAAGACCTTCGTCTTGATAACAACCAGCTGACAGCACTTCCCGAGACAATAGGACGTCTGGTGAGGTTGAAAGACCTTCGTCTTGATAACAACCAGCTGACAACACTTCCAGAGACAATAGGACGTCTGGTGAGGTTGAAAGACCTTCGTCTTGATAACAACCAGCTGACAACACTTCCAGAGGCAGTAGGACGTCTGGTGAGGCTGAAAGACCTTCGTCTTGATAACAACCAGCTGACAGCACTTCCAGAGACAATAGGACGTTTGGTGAGGCTGCAAATGTTTTATCTTAATAGCAATCAGCTGACAGCACTTCCAGAGGCAATAGGACGTCTGGTGAGTCTGCAGGAGCTTTGTCTTGATAACAACCAGCTGACAGTACTTCCAGTGACAATAGGACGTCTGGAGATGCTGCAAATACTTTATCTTAGATGCAACCAGCTGACAGCACTTCCAGTGACAACAGGACGTCTGGTGAGGTTGAAAGACATTCGTCTTGATAACAACCAGCTGACAGCACTTCCAGTGACAATAGGATATCTGGAAAGGCTGCAAATGTTTTACCTTAGGTATAATCAACTCACTTCGCTCCCGCACACAATGGCAGGTCTTCCAAGAATCACGATGCTCGATCTCAGAAACAATCCCCTTGTAGAGCGCGGTGAGGGCGATACTCTTGGGTGGCGGGATCTTCGTGAGCGGCTCGGAGACAGAGTCGTTCTCTCTCAGAACGAACTTGCAGGCCCAGTCACGGTGATCAACGAGGACGACGTGTACAGAAGACTCAGAGAGGACACTCTCCACTGGAACATAGAGAGACTCCGGCACATCGTCGTCGACAGCGTCTCACCCCCCACACTCAGTGCACACGACCTTCTTGCCATCTGGACACAAAGACTAGCCGAACACGCACCGCCCACCACCGACGGAAGAGACATGGCAAGCTACATCAAGACCGTCTACGGCATAGACAAAAATGCATTTCAAGGATGGAAAATGTACACAAAGTTTCTTGCAGAAACACAGGCCCTGCTCGAGGCAGTGCTGGTCAGGCTGAGAGACTGCACAGAGAATGCACGGGCGTATGTGCCCGAGTTGTGCGAGGCCCTGCGGTGGTGTCCTGACAGGCAGAAGGCGTGTCTTGCCATGGTGCATCGAGCACTGTACGGGGGAGAGGACAGGGGCACGTTTGAGTCGTTTGTGGAGCAGAGAGTGGGAGAGCTGAAGAGCATTGTTCTGGACGTTGTGGTGATGCCGGGACAGGCCACACAGAACGTGCACGTGCTAAACACGTGGCGACACATACTACGAGACAGGCTGGGCATACGCACGGAGTACGAGTCGCGAATGGGCACGTTCAATCAGGACATTTACGGGGGCAGTGTGGGTAATGTGCTGGATGTGTTTTACAGAAAGTTCACGCCGTTGTACGTGATACGGAAGCTGGGCGAGGAGATCAACGAGAGCGAGAAATGGCTGGTGGAGGCAGGGGCGTATCTGAGCGGAAGGCTGGACAAAGAGGAGTATGCAAGAAGGGTGTTTGAGTATGCGGAAGAGGAAGACATCGAGTACATGAACCCAAAGAGAATCAGCGAGAAGGGCGTCGAGGACATTCTGGTGGACATGGGCATTCTGGTGCGGGGGAGAAAGAGAGAAAAGGAGAGCACAGAATAAGCGGAGGTCAAGAGACGGTCAGGAGCAGAGACCAGCAGGGAGGGTAGGCATACGAGAAAGAAGGAAGCACAAGAACACCGTGCGACATGGAGACAAACAAATAAAGGACTTTCTACATCCATCACATTCTAGCACGAGTCTTCATTACACACTCGGTCAGTCTGCGTCCAAAAGAGAGACAGACTGCTAGGTGCATCATCGAGTCTGCGGAGATGTGTGCACGAATGAAGTGACAGGACACAACGATAGAATGACAGCACCATCACCACATTTACAGACAATAAAAAACAGCCTATGTATCTGCAGAGAATGGTGTGCATGGGAATGCATGTGCTGTGTTGTCTTGGCACACAGGACATCAACATGCGCCCAGACGAGAGTGCACTCACTGTGCACCTCTCCAACAAGCGTGCAGTCAAGTTTATGGACGAGAAGAGAAATGTGATCGCGAATAAAACATACAGAGTCGACATGTGTTTTCAGTGGGACAGAGATGCATTTGACAGGGCAGTGGATATGCTTGGAAAAGAACAGGGCCACGTCGGTGTAGAGGATGTGGATGCGATTCTGAGAGCAATGGCCAGTCTGAGAACAGACACAGAGAGTGCACACATGGACGGTTCAAGGGACATAGTGAAGATTCTGTGGGACAGATACACGTTTGGCAAGGCAGTCCAAACGCATGGAGAGCAACTGCAGAGCAAGGTCGATGCCGAGGAGGTGGAGGCGGTTCTGCATGCAATGGCATACCTAAGCACAGGGAAAGTCGACATAGTGTATGTGTCTGGCTACATGGAGGCAGTAGCGAAGTTTAGCAGTGGGAGTTACGAGATCAGATGCGACGCAGAGATTTTTGAGAAGGCATGCAACATACTGGTCGAAAAGGAGCAGGAGAAAGTGGATGCAGATGACATGGTGGAGATTCTGCATCTGATGGATTATCTGCTCATACAAGAGGAGTGGGAGTGGGCATGCTATGACAAGCTGGCAAGAAAAACAAAGGAAGACAACAAAGAGGCTGTAGTAGAATACACTGAGATGCTCAAAGAAAAAGTGAATGCGAAGTGCATAAAGATACAGAACTTCTCGTTGTACACACAACACCTTCTGAGACTGTATGCAGAGGAGCACGGAATGAGATTGACAGTGGACGAGGAGAAAAAGACACTCGATCTTCGGTGCAGTCATAGCAAGAAAGATCGAAGAGAGAACAGGACAGAAGACTGGACACTGAGAGTGGAGATGAGCGAGGAGTACAGAGGACAGAGAGAAGTGCAGCGACTGGCAGTGGTGCTGATGGAGGTGATGGACATGACAGTGGAGGTGGACATAGAGGAATGGAAGCCAGAAGACAGAGGAATGCTGGAGAGAATAGCATCAAGGGAAAGAAGACAGAGCTGAGAATAAAGAGTGGAAAAATAGAGCCAGGAGTGATAGCACAGCACATGGAGATGCTGAAGAACAATGTCGTAGAACTAGATGTATCAGAAAACACAAACCTGAGCGACGAAGACTGGAAGACAGTAGGAAAGATGACAAAGCTTGAAAGACTGAATATGAGGGATTGTAACATACAAGCAGGGGCGATCGCACAGCACATGGAGATGCTGAAGAACAATGTCGTAGAGTTGGATGTTTCAGAGAACTATCTAAGCGACGAGGACTTGAAGACAGTGGGAGAGATGACAAGGCTCGAGAGGCTGTACATAAGTGCTTGCGACATAGAGGCAGGAGCAATCGCACAGCACATGCAGAATCTGAAGAACAATCTTGTAGAGCTGGATATCTCAGAGAACTATCTATGCGATGAAGACTGGAAGACGCTAGGTGAGATGACAAGGCTCGAGAAGCTAAGCATAAGCGGTTGTGACATAGAAGCAGGAGCGATCGCACAGCATGTGAAGAAATTGAATCTCGTAGAGCTGGATGTTTCAGATAACAACCTAAGTGAGAGAGACTGGAAGACAGTGGGAGAGATGAAAGGACTTGAAAGACTGTGCATAAGCGGTTGTGGCATGCAAGCAGGAACGATCGCACAGCATGTGAAGAAACTGAATCTCGTAGAGCTGGATGTCTCGTGGAACAGGACCCTGTGCGACGAAGACTGGAAGACAGTGGGAAGTATGACAAGGCTTGAAAGGCTGAACATGTGGGGTTGCAAAGTACGAGCAGGAGCGATCGCACAGCACATGCAGAAGCTGAATCTCGTAGAGCTGGATATCTCGTGGAACAGAAAGTTGTGCGAAGAAGACTGGAAGATAGTGGGAAGTATGACAAGGCTTGCAATACTGATCATGAGAAATTGTAACATACAAGCAGAAATGATCGCACAGCACATGCAAAGCTGAACCTTGTGGAGTTGAATGTTTCAGAGAACTGTATAAGCGATAGGGACTGGAAGGCAATAGCAGAGATGCCAAGGCTTGAGAGGCTGTGCATCTGTGCATNAAGAAGACTGGAAGATAGTGGGAAGATGACAAGGCTTGCAATATGATCATGAGAAATTGTAACATACAAGCAGAAATGATCGCACAGCACATGCAGAAGCTGAACCTTGTGGAGTTGAATGTTTCAGAGAACTGTATAAGCGATAGGGACTGGAAGGCAATAGCAGAGATGCCAAGGCTTGAGAGGCTGTGCATCTGTGACATACAAAGCGAGCAGCTTTCGAGGTATTTTGTAGGGAAAGAGTGTCGCATAGTTGTTGTATAGAAAGACGAGTTGCATACACGCAGTATTGCAAGCAGTCTGGAAGCTTTTGCAGTACCTGCACACACTGACTCCACACAGAAAGCATGGACAGCAGTGGGGATGCATGGGTAGCCATGTCCACTGTCTGAAAGTGGGCACCGAAATGAACCGGTCTGGTGAGAGTCGCGCGTCACCAGGATCAGATAGGACGGAGAAGAATCACATTGAGACGTAAACAGGAAGGAGGTGGAGATGAAGACTAGGAGTTCAGATGCAGACAAGAGGCGAAGGTTTGGGTCGATATGAAGAAGGGAGGAAAGACAGAGCGATGAGAAACGAAACGCGGAGAAGGGAAACAATCGGAGTGGACATGGTGATTCGAATCCAGAAGACAGAAAGATGGTGAGGAGAACTAGAGCCGAGAACAACCGCAGATGCAGAGAATGTCCAGAGAGCTGTGTAAGCAACGAAGACCGGAGAAAGGGAGAGATGGAGGAATGATTGCGGAATAGACGGAGAGGCAGAGCTGCATAGAGCTGAGTGCCACACAGAAGAGAAGCCTAAGCTAAGACAGAGAGACAGCGAGAGATATGACAAGGCATGAAAAGCAGAACATGTTGTATTACATCCATACAGAACGCATCATGGCAAGCCGATTGTCTGATGCGAAGTGCAGGTGTCCGATGTGACCCGCAGCAAATGCACTCGCTGCAGCCAGGCAGGGCCCATCAACACACCACCAGCGAGAGTTGATCTCGTAGCTTCAGGCACTGCTTGGCGGCCACTCTCAAGACTGCCTTCTCGTGCCGACACCAGATGTGAATTTCAGCACCACATATTTGGTGTGGAACAAAGACGTTTTGACTCAATGCTACAGAAACCACCACGTGTGTGATGGAGGGAGGTCGTCTGCATGTCCTTCACGGTCTGAGCAACCCTCGTCGGAGTCCTGCTCGTCGTGCCACTTGTCAATGATGTCGTCCAACAGCTCAATGCTCTCATGGAGATAGGCGTCTGCAAACTTGGTTGAGAGTGTAGTCGATTCAACCGGAAACTGGCTGTAGTCGTCAACTAGAAACTGCAGTGCGACCTTCTTTCAGCGTTCCCGTTTCCAGTCTTGTTCTGGATTTGCAGGCAGTGTATTCTATGCTGAATTTTATGGGTTGGAGGGCATGCACCATAAGAGCACCAATCTTTCTTCTGTCTTCTTCTTCGAAGCTGTCCTTCTGCTTGCCTATTCGAAAAATAAGCCCGAGAATCTCGTCAGCCTTAGCGTAGATCTTCAATACGTTAGACTGCGAACTGTATTCAGCCGTTCTGATCTCTTCTAAGCAATCAATAAGCATTGATACACATGACATGTATGGGCAAAGAAGTAGAGCGGAAGATGCAAAAAGCAGAGGCGGACTAGTGGGTTAGATCATCAAGGAAACTAAACGTGGTGAGTTATGCACCTACACTTCCACAAGGTGCTTCACAGCAACAGCAATTTCGGGCGAAAAGCAGAAAGCCACACAAAATAAAAGGACTCGGTTTCCACCAAAACACCAACACAGACACATCTGAATGAAGTAACTGCACCACCACGAACAACACTGCAGTGCAGCAGGCACAAAGCTTAGACAGGCGTCTGTTCTGTCTGCTGCATAGGAGATTTGTTTTTTATTGTTTACTTTGATGTTGAATGCATGATCGCTGCTTGGACCATTGACATGCAATCTTTGGTTATGTGTGCCATTGCAGAGAGAGGGCCAGGGTCGACGAGAGAGGAGAGCTAAGGAGCCAACAGGTGTAGAAGAGGACAAAGACGCTTTGCGTGAATCGCGAAGAGCCAAGAGAGAGGAGAAAGAGGAAGAGCAGAACAGACGACAAGATCGAGGACGAGGTGGAAGAAATGTTTTTGTGTACAAGAAAGTTGACACAGGACAAGCACAGCACAAAATGCGCGGATAAGAAGCAGGAGGGCAGGAGAGGAAGGAAACTCGTCAAGAATGACAAAAAGGAATTTTGCACAGAAGTATGCCCAGAGATTCCAAAGAGGGCCTGCGAGCGAGGGTGTGCGAATGTTTTTTTCCCAGTGCCATTTCGCATCAGGAGGCCCTCGACTAGAAGGACATTCACACAGACAGATGGACCATGAGAAGGGCATCGGAGACTCTCTCGAGCATCGGTGCTGTCTGTATTCAAGACGACCAGACCGTCCCACGCCATCGCATGGCGCCACACCTACTCTCGCGGCACTCTTCAGCCATCGATTTAGCAAGCAACCAAGCCAACGAAAGTTGCAAATGGGCACGTGCGATCAGAACATTCACGGAGGCAGTGTGGAAAACGTGCTGGACGAGTTCTACAGAAAGCTCACGCTGTCATACGTGATACGGAAGCTAGCCTAGGAGATCAACAGGAGCATAAGAAGGCTGGGCGAGAGAAGTATGCAGAAGAGGAAGACATCGAGTACGTGAACCCAAAGAGAATCTGCGAGAAGGAAGTCGAGGACATTCTGGTCCTGATTATAGAGATAGAGAAGGAATACATACGAAATGGCATGGGCACGAGCACAGCAGCATCAGGCAGATGAGCAAATAAAGGTCTTTCTACATCTGTCACATTCGAGCGCGAGTCACCAGCATACCCTGTCAATCTTCAGTCCAAAGAATGACAGCGCTGCTAGGTACACCATCAAGTCTGTAGAAGTGTGTGCACAAACCAAGATATAGTACCTTCACCACAAATAGCCCATGTATCTGCAGAGAATGGTGTGTATGGGAATGTACGTGCTGTGTTGCCTCGGCACACAGAACATCAGCATGCATCCAGACGAGAATGCACTCACTGTGAACCTCTCCAACGAGTATGAAGTCAAGTCTGTAGACGAAAGGGGCAACATGATCGAGCAGAAAACATACAGAGTCGACATGTGTTTTCAGTGGGACAGAGAGGTATATGGCAGGGGAGTTGAGATGCTTGGAGGACAGCAGAGCCATGTAAGTGCCAGGGAGATGGAGACGATTCTGAGAGCAATGGCCGATCTGAGCACAGACACAGAGAGAGCAGACGTGCAGAGTTCAGGAAGTGCAGTGGAGGTTCAGTGGGACAGAGACACGTTTGCTGGGCAATCGAAAGCTTGGGAGACAGCAGAGCAAGGTCGATGCGAGGAGGTGGAGGCGAATCTGCATGCAATGGCATACCAGAGCACAGGGAAAGTCGACATGCTGCATGTGTCTGAGTACAAAAATACAGGAACAAGGTGGGAAAGGAAGACTTACGAGATCGTGTGTGAAAGAAATATCTTTGAGAAGACATGCAACATAATGATGGGAAAGGAGCAGGAGAAAGTGAATGCAGACGACATTGTGGATATTCTGCATGTGATGGATTACCTGGGCATACGAAAAGAGTGGGAATGGGCGTGCTATGACAAGCTGGCAAGAAAGACAATGGAAGACCACAAGAGAGCAAGGCAGAAATCAGCAATAGAAGAGATCAGGGTGTCCAGAAAAAAAGAAAAGTCAGTGGGCAGAAGGCTATGGAACATCTTCTTGTTATGCATGCAGAATCTTCGACGACTGTCTGTGAAAAGAAAGACAAAGGAAGACGACAAAGATGCAGCAATAGGAGACATCGAGGAGATCGGAAAAGAGCTTGTGGCAGATCCCAACAAGACAGACAACACCTTTTTGTACACACAACACCTTCTGAGACTGTATGCAGAGGAGCACGGAATGCATTTGACAGTGGACGAGAAGAGAAAGACATTCGATCTTTGGCGCAGTCGTATCAAGAAAGAGCAGAGAGAGAACAGGACAGAAGACTGGATGCTGAGAGTGGAGGTGAGCGAGGAGTACAGAAGACAGAGAGAAGTGCAGCGACTGGTGGAGGTGTTGATGGAGACGAAGGACATATCAGTCGAGGTGTATGTAAGGGAATATAGACCAGAAGACAAGCAAATGGTGGAGAGAATCTCATGCAAGGGAAAGAAGACAGAGCTGAGAATAAAGTGTGGGAGAGTAAGGCCGAGAGCAATTGCAGAGCACATGCAGAGTCTGAAGAACAACATAGTAGAGCTGGATGTCTCGTGTAACAGAGACCTAAGCGACGAAGACTGGGTAGAAATGGAAGAGATGGCAGGGCTCAAGATGCTGAACATAAGTTGTTGTGGCATACAAGCAGGAACGATCGCACAGCAGATGCAGAGTCTGAAGAGCAATCTAGTGGAGCTGGATGTCTCTGAGAACAGAAACCTGAGCGACGAAGACTGGAAGACAGTGGGAGAGATGACAAGACTTGAGTGGCTGGACATAAGTGATTGTGACATACAAGCAGGAACGATCACAAAGCACATGCAGAGTCTGAAGAGCAATCTTGTGGTGTTGGATGTCTCTGAGAACAGAAACCTGAGCGACGAAGACTGGAAGACAGTGGGAGAGATGACAAAGCTTGAGAAGCTGTACATAGGTGGTTGTGACGTACAAACAGAAACGATTGCACAGTACATGCAGAGTCTGAAGAACAACCTTGTGGAGCTGGATGTCTCTGAGAACAGAAACCTGAGCGACGAAGACTGGAAGACAGTGGGAGAGATGACAAAGCTTGAGAGGCTGGACATAGGTGGTTGTGACATACAAACAGAAACTATTGCAAAGCACATGCAAAGTCTGAAGAACAATCTTGTGGAGCTGAGTATTTTCTTGAACGAAGACCTAAGCGACAAAGACTGGAAGACAGTGGGAGAGATGACAAAGCTTGAGAGGCTGTACATAGGTGTTTGTGACATACAAGTAGAAACGATAGCAAAGCACATGCAGAGTCTGAAGAACAATATTACAGTGTTGAGTGTAACATGGAACAGAAACCTGAGTGACGAAGACTGGAAGACAGTGGGTGGGATGACAAAGCTTGAGTGGCTGAACATAAGTGATTGTGACATACAAGCAGGAAAGATCTCAGAACACATGCAAAGTTTGAAGAACAATATTACAGTGCTGAATGTCTCTGGAACAGAAACCTGAGCGACGAAGACTGGAAGACAGTGGGAGAGATGAGAAAGCTTGAGTGGCTGTACATAAGTGATTGTGACATACAAGCAGGAACGATCACAAAGCACATGCAGAGTCTGAAGAACAATCTTGTGATGCTATATGTCTCATGGAACAAAACCCTGTGTGACGAAGACTGGAAGACTGTAGGAGAGATGAGAAAGCTTGAGTGGCTGGACATAAGTGGTTGTGACGCACAAGCAGGAACGATCACAAAGCACATGCAGAGTCTGAAGAGCAATCTTGTGGTGCTAGATGTCTCGTCGAACAGAAACCTAAGCGACAAAGACTGGAAGACAGTGGGAGAGATGACAAATCTCAAGAAGCTGAACATAAGTGGTTGTGATGTGCAAGAAGAGCAGTTTTTGATACATCTTGGAGGACTCAGATGTCACATAGAAAAATAGCATTTCGAAAGAGAAAACCAACACGTGGTGCCATAACGGCCGACTGAAAAGACACTGTGTGGCCATGTACAGCCAAGGCCTGCAAGTCACACAGTGTCTCTGCACTTTGGTAGCAGCCAGCGAGGAGACAGGTGTGTCCAAGAGCAGCAAGCACGGATGCGCTGGACCAAATGGCAGCAAGAGCAGCACATCTAAATAAATTTTCACAACGGGCCACAGTCCTTTTCGCGAGGCATTGTCCAGTCAACTGTCAGTGTTCTTCAACTCGTCCGGAGGAAGTCTGGCAAAGATGCGAGGATGGAAGCCATGTCAGATGACTGATCTGGACAACGAGCAAGTCGCGCGATCCAGCACAAAAGAAGAAACGAGACGTGCACACCAAAGCAGGAGTCCACGAGAACAGGAGATGACTGGAGAGAGCACAAAAAGAAGGTCGCGCAAACACGACAAGATCGAGAGGTGGACAGAAATGCAATGACATGCATTTATGAGAGTTGTCAAAAAAGGAGCACATAGCACGCAACAAGTGAAACGTATTCCAGGAATAGCACAACATAGAGAGGTATGCTGTTGATTTCCCTGGAATGATAGCATTCCAGTTCAAGCCGTTGGATGCGTCCTTGGCACGTTCCACCATGCAGCCAAAGAGCTCGGAACACCACACCAGTTTTTCAGCGTACCACCAGATGGAGCCGGTGCAGTTGAGGGGGTTTTCGGGATCGAGCTGGCGGCCAAGGTCAAGACATCAGCTCTTTGGAGGAGATAAGCACACGTGTGTACACGGTCTAGACTGCAGCATATGCCAGAGCACACAGTAGAAGACAACAGCAGCGAACAGTGTTGCAACAGCACCATAACATTTCCAAATTAGGAAACCATCCACAATGGCATCATTCACAATGCATCTCAAGATTGCAGCCCACACTGTGCCGTTGCACTAGAGTTCGCGGTGGTTTGTTTTTCGACACCAGAGGACTTTCTTTTCCTTGACACAAGACAGCGGACCTGTAATCAGATGTCAATTCTATACGTTTCTGTCATGACAAGTAATCAAGAGAACGAAGCAGACCCATGATCAGAAATGCAGCATATGTTGCACTTGCACTGGTGCAAATACTTGAAGTGGCAGGAACGAGTCTTAACTACAGAGGAAGATGGCTTCGAGAGATACCAAGAGAGGTGTTTGAAGCCAAGGACTTGGAGGAGCTTGATCTCAGTGGCAACCGCTGACAGAACTTCCAGAGGAAATTGGAAATCTGTCGATGCTGAAGGAGCTTGAT
>CM017460.1:0-140133 GCA_007674295.1 Antonospora locustae
AATTTCTGACTCTCCATGTGCTCTGCGATCTTTCCTGCTTGTATCTTACAACAACTCATGTCCACCTTCTCAACCCTGTTATCTCTCTCCCTCTTCCAGTCCTCGTCTCTTTGATTCTTCCACCGACACATCCTGCTCCTCATAATTCAGACTCCCCATGTGCTCTGTATTTGCTCCTGACTTTACTCCCCTCTTCATTCTCTGCTCCGTCTTCTGGCTTCCTCTCCTCTATGTCCACCCCCACCGCCATGTCCTTCACCTCCTTCTCCACCTCGCCTCTTCCCTGCCTCTCTCTTCTTTCTTGGCTATGACTCCACCGATCATCGTGTGTCTTTCTCTTCTCGTCCACCGTCAATCCATTCCGTGCTCCTCTGCTTACAGTCTCAGTTGTTGCTCGTCTTTTTGTAATCCTCCGCCAGCTCTTTTCTGATCTTCTCAATGTCTCCTATTCCTGTCTTTTGGTCTTCCATTCTCTTTCTTTTCTCAGACACTTCTTCATGTTCCACAAAAAGTTCTCCCATGGCCTTCTTTCTTTCTGCTCCGTCTCTTTTCCAGACATCTCGACGTCCCCTATTGCCGATCTCTCCCTTCCTCTCTCGTCGTCCTCCTTTGTCTTTCTTCCCAGCTTGCCATAGCACGCCTCTTTCCACTTCTTTTCTATCTTCAGTTGCTCCATCAGATGCAGAATTTCTCCGTGTCGTCGCATCCTCTTTCTCCTGCTTCTTTTCTATCATTATGTTGTATATCTTCTCTTTGATCTCTCTATTCCATTTGATCTTCTTACTCTTCCCATCGTGATTTGCAATTTTCTTCTTGTTCTCAGACACATGCAGCATGTCAACTTTCCCTGTGCTCTGCTATGCCATTGCATGCAGATTCGCCTCCATCTCCCTCCATGCATTTGGACCACCCTGCCAAGCGTGTCTCCTGCAGTACCGACAAGTTGCAAATGCCCTCTGGATGCATCGTATGTTTGTTAGCACTAGGACATTGCATTTCCTGCATCAACTGATCTCCTATGCTGTCAGAGAGTGCTGTCAGTTTTTGCAGCTATGATAAAGCTCCTGCAGTACCGACAAGTTGCAAATGCCTTCTGGATGCATCGTATGTTTGTTAGCACTAGGTCTCTGCATTTCCTGCATCAACTGTCCCTCCTTCCCAATGCGCCGACTGCTCGTTTCCACTAGGTCTCTGCATTTCCTGCATCAACTGTCCCTCCTTCCCAATGCGCCGACTGCTCGTTTCCACTAGGTCTCTGCATTTCCTGCATCAACTGTCCCTCCTTCCCAATGCGCCGACTGCTCGTTTCCACTAGGTCTCTGCATTTCCTGCATCAACTGTCCCTCCTTCCCAATGGTTCCCCTTTGCCCTCTTTTCTTCCCCTTTTTTGTCCTCATCCATGCTGCGCTCGATTTTATACTGCTTGAAAAACACATATCAAAACATCCTTATCGTGCTCTATCTCTACCACTTTCCATCTTCCTTGTCTTCTCCTCTCCTCTCGGTCTCCGCTTTCCAGTCTTGTGGATTGCTTGTCCAACCCTTTTCCTCTCTCCACCCTTCTCGCAAAATCGTTTCTTTTCCATACTCCGCTCCCCTCGTCCTCTTCCTCCCTTGTCTGACCCTGCTCTGACTGCTTGTCTCCTTGTTACTCTTGAATTCTTTGATCTCACACCGGACTGGTCTGGCCTTCTCTATGCTTTTGCTGTGCATCTGTCTACTGGTCCAATGTGCTGGGTATCATGTCGCCTGGCTTGCTGTGGTTGGCCGTCTCCTTCCCGACCCTACTCTTGTCAAAGACTCTCTTTCTGTCCATAAGCCCCGTTTTCATCTCCACCGGCAGTGATGATACGGTGCTCATCGACTGCTTCTAATCAACTCCATTTGCTATCATCTGTTCCCTGCACTCGGTCTCTCTGTGGATGCAGCACCTCGTGAAATGATCTACAGCACGTGCCAGTGGTGACTGGGTGGCAGTTGGATGTGCTTTATTTGATTTCGTTGGTGCGCCGCTTCTCACGAACGTGTGTCTGTGCACTGTGTCTTGGTGCTGTCTCTCGGGTTGGTTGATTGCTTTGGTGGATCTGGCTCTGTGGTTATCTGGTGGTGATGTATGCTGGGTGCCAACAATCTGATGGGTTGGCTGTGGATTGCTGGTGTTGTAGGTGGTGAATGTCTGTAATCATGTGCTGGGGTTTAGTGAGGTTTCGGTGCTTTCGCTTCTGTGGTGCGGGTTATCACATGCTTCACTTGGTAATGCAGCAATTTGTCTCTTCTTGCTAATGCAGCAATTTGTCTCTTGCACTGTCTGGCTACATGTGTCTCAGGCCACCGCCACAGATGCAGACATGCAGCGAACGTAGCTCGTCGACTATCTGCATCCGCCACACCATGATGGAATGTCTTTGCAGCTGGATTGTGATGAACATCGTGTGTTGCTCACATGTGTATCTGGTGGTCAAGAGATGTGTGCCGATGCACCGAATGATTTGCCATTGAATACAGGTGGTTTTCTGGATGTGTACAACGCTCCCCTCGCCACACAGTGGTTTCTGGCACTTGTTGAAGCGTACTCTGCTAGTGCACCTCGGCGTCAATCTTGTGTGGAATGCGGTATACAGCTGATGGCAGTTGTATGTGAGTAATCATAGGTCCAGAATGGCTGGTTTTATTCCTGCTCTCACCCACTCCACTGGGTGGTATGCCTGAAGAGACGGCACTGCTTGTGTTGGCCGAGGTCTGTGCTGCCCATGTTTTCGTCATGAATCATATCAAACCCCTTCGTTAATGAATATCCACTTGACTTTTGGTTCTACGTCCTCTTTCAGACTCAATCTCCTGTGCTGATGTCATGAAACAGTAAATGGCTCTGTTTGGTTTTTGTTGTGAACATTTCGCCATGCAATGCACTTCGTCTCTCATGTTCTTTGTCACATGCAGTGCCAAGACACTTCCATTGCTATGGCCTCCATCATTTGATGGTCGTACTCAAGAGTCGATAACAGCTTCACGAAAGATGTAGCTGCTGCTTTCCACGTCATCATGATGAAAACCTTAGCACCCTTTTCTCTCTTTCCGAGACTCCTCGTCATAGCCGGCGTTGTAGCTGTTTTCTTGGAGTAGCCTGCTCCCGTGGTACGCCTGTATACACTCTTCACCATGAAGTACAGAGGCCGCTCATGTCTGCGCGAGGTGGTCTTTCGCCTGCTCAAAAAGCCCTCTCTCGCAACTGGTCCTGATCTCACATATGCTTCCATCTCGTGCCGAAAAACAGCCGCCTTGCCACGCTGTCTTCCTTTCATTGCTCTCCGATGTGTGCAGACACTGCCTCGCCCTGCTTCCATCTGTCTTCCTGCTCCTCTGTCCTCGCAACACGAGTGGCTTCTGTGCCTTGCATTGCATCTCAGACTCCCGGTCAATTGTCTGGATGACAAACACCAACAGTGCTCCGCTTCTTGCATTGCTGCCTTCTGTGCCTTGCATTGCATCTCAGACTCCCAGACAATTGTCTGGATGACAAACACCAACAGTGCTCCGCTTCTTGCATTGCTGCCTTCTGTGCCTTGCATTGCATCTCAGACTCCCAGACAATTGTCTGGATGACAAACACCAACAGTGCTCCGCTTCTTGCATTGCTGCCTTCTGTCCCAACACCCCATGACTGTGTGAGAAAGTGTGTGCATCGCTGTATTTATTGTGGTGCACTGCTCTCGCTGCCACGAGATCCTGCGCATTCATGCTTCTTGCTCCTGTCTCCCGCTACAGACACTGTGCATCATGCAGACACATGTTCGATCCCAACACAGTGTCTTCTCGACCTGCCGTTCGGCTCCTCGTGTTGGTTTTCTCTTTCAACATGCTACTCCACTATGCAACATCTGAGCCCTCCAAGATATCTCGAAAACTCCTCTTGCACATCACAGCCTCTTATGTTCAGCCTTTCAAGCCTTGTCATCTCTCCCACTCTCTTCCAGTCCTCGTCGCTTAGGCTTTTGTTCTTCGAGACATCTAGCTCTACAAGGTTCAGCTTCTTCATGTGCTTTGCAATCGTTCCTGCTTTTACGTTACAACCACTTATGTTCAGCTTCTCAAGCCTTGTCATCCTTCCCACAGTCTCCCAGTCTTTGTCACTTAGGTTTTTGTTCCCCGAGACATTCAGCTTCACTAGATTCAGACTCTGCATGCACTCTGCAATCTTTCCTGCTTGTATGTCACAACTTACTATGTTCAACTTCTCAATACTTGCCATTTCTCCTATGGTCTCCCAGTCTTCTTCCCCTAGTTTGTTCCACGATACATCCAGCTCGTCAAGATCCAACTTCCGTATGTGCTCTCCAATCGCCCCGGGCTCTACTTTACCGCACTTTATTCTCAACCCCATCGCCTTTGCCTTGCATGCAATTCTCTCCAGCATTTCTCTGTCTTCCGGCACCAACTCCTCTATGTCCACCTCAACTCCTATGTCCTTCACCTCCATCAGCACCTCTGCCACTTCCTGCACTTCCGTCTCTCTTCTGTACTTCTCGCTCACCTCCACTCTCAGCTCCCAGTCTCCTCTCCTGTTCTTTCTCCTATCTTTCTTGCTATGACTGCTCTGAAGATATAGTCTCTTTCTCTCTTCATCCGCTGTCAATCTCATTCCGTGCTCTTCTGCAAGCAGCCTCAGAAGATGCTGCATGTACAACGAGAAGCTCTCTATCTTTGTGCCCCTTCCTTTCACTTCTTCTACAAAGTTCTTGGCGTATTTTGCTGTTTCTTTGTTGTCTTCCTTTGTCTTTCTTGCCAGCTTGTCATAGCACGCCCATTTCCACTTCTCTTCTATCTTCAGATGCTCCATCAGATGCAGAATCTTCACCATGTCGTCTGCGTTCACTTTCTCCTGCTTCTTTTCAATCATTATGTTGTATGTCTTCTCAAAAATCTCTGCGTCGCATCTGATCTCGTAGCTCTCTCCATCATGCTTTGCGATCTTCTCCATGTACCCAGACACATGCACTATGTCAACTTTCCCTGTGCTCTGGTACATCATTGCATGCAGAATCGCCTCCACCTCCTCGCCATCGACCTTGCTCTCCAGCCCTCCAAGCTTTTCGATTGCCCCTGCAAACACCTCTCTGTCCCACTGAACCTCCACTGCACTTCCTGTACTCTCCACGTCTGCTCTCTCTGTGTCTGTGCTCTGACCAGCCATCGCTCTTAGAATTTTCTCCATCTCTCTGGCATTCACATGGCCCTGCTCTCTTCTAAGCATCTTGACTGCCCTGCCAAACACATTTCTGTCCCACCGAACACACATGTCGAATCTGCATGCTTTCTCCTCGACCATGTTACCCATTTCGTCCACAGACTTGACTTCATACTCGCTAGAGAGGTGCACGGTGAGTGCATCCTCGTCTGGTGGCGTGCTGCTACCCTGTGTGCCAAGACAACACAGCACTTGCATTCCTATGCATAACACTCTCTGCAGATGCATGGGCTGTTTTTTATCGCCTGTAAGTGCAGTGAAGGCACTGTCATTGTGTGCTGTCACAAATGCAGGTTGACAGAATGTGCTGATGATTCGCACTCGAACGTGATGGCTGCAGAAATGGTTCTTTATTTGTTCATCTGCTTGATGCTTCAGTGCTCGTGCCCATGCCATTTCGTGTGTCTTCCTTCTCTATCTTGCTCTGCGAGAGAATGACTCTGTCTTCGAGCCGCTCACAGAGATCTCGCCACCCAAGAGTGTCACCCTCGCCGCGCTCCACAAGGGGATTGTTTCTGAGATTAAGCATCGTGACGTCCTGGAGATCTGCTATTGTGTGCGGGAGCGAAGTGAGTTGATTGTTTCTAAGGTCAAGCATCTGCAGTTGTGACAGTTCACCTATTCTCATCGAAAGCGTTGCCAGTTCATTACGGCTAAGACTAAGTACTTGGAGCCGTGACAGGCCTCCTATTCTCTCGGGAAGTGCTGTCAGCTTGTTATCGCTCAGATAAAGCATTTGCAGCATCGAGAGGTCACCTGTACTTTCGGGAAGTCTTGTCAGCTGGTTACTACTAAGACGAAGGCCTTTCAGCATCGACAGATCTCCTGTACTTTCGGGAAGTGCTGTCAGCTTGTTTCCACTAAGATTAAGCACTTGCAGCCTCACCAGACGTCCTATTGTCTCTGGAAGTGCCGATAGCTTGTTGCCACTAAGATAAAGCATTTGCAGCATCGACAGATCTCCTATACACTCTGGAAGTGCTGTCAACTGGTTGCCACCAATACAAAGCTCCTGTAGCCTCTCCAGACATCCTATTGTCTCTGGAAGTGCAGATAGCTTGTTGCCACTAAGATAAAGCATTTGCAGCATCGACAGATCTCCTATACACTCTGGAAGTGCTGTCAACTGGTTGTTATCAAGATAAAGCTCCTGTAGCCTCTCCAGACGTCCTATTGCCTCTGGAAATGTTGATAGCTTGTTGCCACTAAGATCAAGCATTTGCAGCATCGACAGATCTCCTATACTCTCTGGAAGTGCTGTCAACTGGTTGCCACCAATACAAAGCTCCTGTAGCCTCTCCAGACGTCCTATTACCTCTGGAAATGTTGATAGTTTGTTGCCACTAAGATAAAGCATTTGCAACATAGACAGATCTCCTATGCTTTCGGGAAGTGCTGTCAGTTCGTTATCACTAATATCAAGCACTTGCAGCATCGACAGATTTCCAATTTCCTCCGGAAGTTCTGTAAGCCGGTTGCCACTGAGATCAAGCTCCTCCAAGTCCTTGGCTTCAAACACCTCTCTTGGTATCTCTCGAAGCCATCTTCCTCTGTAGTTAAGACTCGTTCCTGCCACTACAAGTATTTGCACCAGTGCAAGTGCAACATATGCTGCATTTCTGATCATGGGTCTGCTTCGTTCTCTTGATTACTTGTCATGACAGAAACGTATAGAATTGACATCTGATTACAGGTCCGCTGTCTTGTGTCAAGGAAAAGAAAGTCCTCTGGTGTCGAAAAACAAACCACCGCGAACTCTAGTGCAACGGCACAGTGTGGGCTGCAATCTTGAGATGCATTGTGAATGATGCATTGTGGATGTTTCCTAATTTGGAAATGTTATGGTGCTGTTGCAACGTGTCGCTGCTCGTGTCTCTACTGTGTGCTCTGCATATGCTGCAGTCTAGACCGTGTACAACGTGTGTCTGTCCTCAAAGAGCTGATGTCTTGACCTTGCCAGCTGAAAACTTCCCGAAAACCCCTCAACTGCACCGGCTCCATCTGGTGGTACGCTGAAAAACTGGTGTGGTGTTCCGAGCTCTTTGGCTGCATGGTGGAACGTGCAAGGACGCATCCAACGGCTTGAACTGGAATGCTATCATTCCAGGGAAATCAACAGCATACCTCTCTATGTTGTGCTATTCCTGGAATACGTTTCACTTGTTGCGTGCTATGTGCTCCTTTTTTGACAACTCTCATAAATGCATGTCATTGCATTTCTGTCCACCTCTCGATCTTGTCGTGTTTGCGCGACCTTCTTTTTGTGCTCTCTCCAGTCATCTCCTGTTCTCGTGACTCCTGCTTTGGTGTGCACGTCTAAACAGGTTTTCTTCTTTTGTGCTGGATCGCGCGACTTGCTCGTTGTCCAGATCAGTCATCTGACATGGCCTCCATCCTCGCATCTTTGCCAGACTTCCTCCGGACGAGTTGAAGAACACTGACAGTTGACTGGACAATGCCTCGCGAAAAGGACTGTGGCCCGTTGTGAAAATTTATTTAGATGTGCTGCTCTTGCTGCCATTTGGTCCAGCGCATCCGTGCTTGCTGCTCTTGGACACACCTGTCTTCTCGCTGGCTGCTACCAAAGTGCAGAGACACTGTGTGACTTGCAGGCCTTGGCTGTACATGGCCAACACAGTGTCTTTTCAGTCGGCCGTTATGGCACCACGTGTTGGTTTTCTCTTTCGAGATGCTATTCTTCTATGTGACATCTGAGTCCTTCAAGATATCTCCAAAACTGCTCCTCTTGCACATCACAATAACTTATGTTCAGCCACTCAAGCCTTGTCATCTCTCCCACTGTCTTCCAGTCTTCGTCGCTCAGGTTTCTGTTCGACGAGACATCCAACATCACAAGATTGCTCTTCAGGCTCTGCATGTGCTTTGTGATCGTTCCACCTTGTATGTCACAATAACTTATGTTCAGCCACTCAAGCTTTGTCATCTCTCCCACTGTCTTCCAGTCTTCGTCGCTCAGGTCTTTGTTCGACGAGACATCCAGCATCACAAGATTGCTCTTCAGGCTCTGCATGTGCTTTGTGATCGTTCCTGCTTGTATACCACAAGCCATTATGTCCAGCCACTCAAGCTTTGTCATCTCTCCCACTGTCTTCCAGTCTTCGTCGCTCAGGTCTTTGTTCGACGAGACATCCAGCATCACAAGATTGCTCTTCAGACCCTGCATGTGCTTTGTGATCGTTCCACCTTGTATGTCACAAAACTTTGTGTACAGCCACTCAAGCCTTGTCATCTCTCCCACTGTCTTCCAGTCTTCGTAGTTCAGGTTTCTGTTCGACGAGACATCCAGCATCACAAGATTGCTCTTCAGACTCTGCATGTGCTTTGTGATCGTTCCACCTTGTATACCACAAGCCATTATGTCCAGCCTTTCAAGCTTTGTCATCTCTCCCACTGTCTTCCAGTCTTCGTCGCTCAGGTTTCTGTTCGACGAGACATCTAGCACCACAAGATTGCTCTTCAGACCCTGCATGTGCTTTGTGATCGTTCCTGCTTGTATGTCACAAAACTTTGTGTACAGTCTTTCAAGCTTTGTCATCTCTCCCACTGTCTTCCAGTCTTCGTCGCTCAGGTTTCTGTTCGACGAGACATCCAGCTCTACTACATTGCTCTTCAGACTCTGCATGTGCTTTGTGATCGTTCCTGCTTGTATGTCACAATAACTTATGTTCAACCACTCAAGCCTTGTCATCTCTCCCACTGTCTTCCAGTCTTCGTCGCTCAGGTTTCTGTTCGACGAGACATCTAGCACCACAAGATTGCTCTTCAGGCTCTGCATGTGCTTTGTGATCGTTCCTGCTTGTATACCACAAGCCATTATGTCCAGCCTTTCAAGCTTTGTCATCTCTCCCACTGTCTTCCAGTCTTCGTCGCTCAGGTTTCTGTTCGACGAGACATCTAGCATCACAAGATTGCTCTTCAGACTCTGCATGTGCTTTGTGATCGTTCCACCTTGTATGTAACAAAACATTGTGTACAGCCTTTCAAGCTTTGTCATCTCTCCCACTGTCTTCCAGTCTTCGTCGCTCAGGTTTCTGTTCTCAGAGACATCCAACACCACAAGATTGCTCTTCAGACTCTGCATGTGCTTTGTGATCGTTCCTGCTTGTATGTCACAATAACTTATGTCCAGCCTTTCAAGCTTTGTCATCTCTCCCACTGTCTTCCAGTCTTCGTCGCTCAGGTTTCTGTTCGACGAGACATCTAGCACCACAAGATTGCTCTTCAGACCCTGCATGTGCTTTGTGATCGTTCCTGCTTGTATGTCACAAAACTTTGTGTACAGTCTTTCAAGCTTTGTCATCTCTCCCACTGTCTTCCAGTCTTCGTCGCTCAGGTTTCTGTTCTCAGAAACATCCAGCTCTACTATGTTGTTCTTCAGACTCTGCATGTGCTCTGCAATCGCTCTCGGCCTTACTCTCCCGCACTTTATTCTCAGCTCTGTCTTCTTTGCCCTGAATGCGATTCTCTCCAGCATTCCTCTGTCTTCTGGCTTCCACTCCTCTATATCCATCTCGACTGATATGTCCTTCGTCTCCATCAGCACCTCCACCAGTTGCTGCACCTCTGTCTGTCTTCTGTACTCCTCGCTCACCTCCACTCTCAGCTCCCAGTCTCCTGTCCTGTTCTCTCTCTGCTCTTTCTTGCTATGACTGCGCCGAAGATCGAGTGTCTTTCTCTTCTCGTCCACTGTTAAACTCATTCCGTGCTCCTCTGCATACAGTCTCAGAAGGTGTTGTGTGTACAAAAAGATGTTGTCTGTCTTTTTGGGATCTGCCACAAGCTCTTTTCCGATCTCCTCGATGTCTCCTATTGCTGCATCTTTGTCGTCTTCCTTTGTCTTTCTTTTCACAGACAGTCGTCGAAGATTCTGCATGCATAACAAGAAGATGTTCAATAGCCTTCTGCCCACTGACTTTTCTTCTTTTCTGGACACCCTGATCTCTTCTATTGCTGATTTCTGCCTTGCTCTCTTGTGGTCTTCCATTGTCTTTCTTGCCAGCTTGTCATAGCACGCCCATTCCCACTCTTTTCGTATGCCCAGGTAATCCATCACATGCAGAATATCCACAATGTCGTCTGCATTCACTTTCTCCTGCTCCTTTCCCATCATTATGTTGCATGTCTTCTCAAAGATATTTCTTTCACACACGATCTCGTAAGTCTTCCTTTCCCACCTTGTTCCTGTATTTTTGTACTCAGACACATGCAGAATGTCGACCTTGCCTGTGCTCTGGTATGCCATTGCATGCAGAATCGCCTCCACCTCCTCGCCGTCGACCTTGCTCTGCTGTCCTCCAAGCATCTTGACTGCCCCAGCAAACTTGTCTCTGTTCCACTGAACCTCCACTGCACTTCCTGAACTCTGCACGTCTGCTCTCTCTGTGTCTGTGCTCAGATCGGCCATTGCTCTCAGAATCGTCTCCACCCTTTCGGCACTTACATGGCTCTGCTGTCCTCCAAGCATCTCAACTGCCCTGTCTAACACATCTCTGTCCCACTGAAAACACATGTCGACTCTGTATGTTTTCTGCTCGATCATGTTGCCCCTTTCGTCTACAGACTTGACTTCATACTCGTTGGAGAGGTTCACAGTGAGTGCACTCTCATCTGGTTGTGTGCTTCTGCCCTGTGTGCCAAGGCAATACAGCACATGCATTCCCATGCACACCATCCTCTGAAGATACATAGGCTGTTTTTTATTGTCTGTAAATGTGGTGAAAGTGCTGTCATTCTGTCATTTTGTGCTGTCATCTCATTCTTGCACACACTTCTACAGACTCGATGATGCACCTAGCAGTCTGTCTCTCTTTGAACTGAGGTTGACAGTGCGTGTGGATACTCGTGCTAGAATGTGACGGATGTAGAAAGATCCTTTATTTGTTCATTCGCCTGGTGCTGCTGTTGCACTGTGTCCACGCCTTTTCGAACGTGCTTCTTCTCTGCTGTCCGACGCTGCCTGGTTGCATGACCGTTTAGAGTATTGTGGTAACGTTTGTGTTAAATCATCCGTTTTCCTCAGGACTTTCCACAAACTCTCTTTTAGTTTTTCTGTGCTTTTCTTGGGTTCTCTGTGAGTTCTTGTGCACTGTATCTCTCTTCTGCATACTCCTCTCGCCCAGCCTTCTCGTGTCCTTGTTGATCTCCTAGGCTGGTTTCCGCATCACGTACAAAGCGTGCACTTTCTGCATAACTCGTCCTGCACGCTGTCTCTGCCAGCCCAAATGCACTCTCCACACGCGACGGTGCATGTCGGTGCAAACCGCAATGTCACTGTCAATGTGCACAGGCCACCCACTGCAGCGCTCTGTGCCGCAAAATGAAGATCAGATTAGTGCTACAGAGACTGTGGCAATGCTATTTATTGATGTCAACTGCCTCATGAAAGTCTGGCCAGCACCACATGTTGGGCCACATGCAGCTCAGGACAGTTCAGGCCTCGCTGTGTGCAAGGTGCAGTCCAGAATGGCCTCTGAACAGAGCAAGCAAGATTCCGGCATGTTTCTGTACTTGATGCTGGCAGCCATCCACCCATGCTCGCGTGACCAGCCGATGGACTCTCAAACGGACTCTAGCGTCTCAGAGAATCTTTGAGTGGCCTCTGCACTCGGCCGATCGAGTCTTTGGACAACAGCTGAACGGACTAAGTCCAAGGGGCCTGCTTTATTCATTGGCAAGTGCAGTCTCGGTTGTCCATGCAGCAATGCTGAACAGCACAGGCACTCCTCAGCTCCACACAGTCGTGTCCGTGAGCATTCTGTCCGTTCAGCCTGCTTCTCCAGAACCACTGTACAGTTGACTGGCCAGTGCCTGCAGAATGGACTGTGCACCTGTTGTGAAATGTGATCTTCGTTTATTCATGCACTGCTCCGACTGCAGGTCCTGCGACCCTTGCTTCTCGTTCCCTCCGTCTCTCTCCTTGCTGGCTGTCGCCCGTCCTCATCTCTGGTCACTGCCTCGTGACTGTCCATCGCCATCACTCTCTCTTCTCTACCCGCTGTTCCCTTTTTCTTCTCCTCTCCACCTACCTTCTCTGCGACATCCGCCTTTTCTAATCCACTTCGAAATGTCCTGCCTCTCATGCCCTGTCGCCTCTCTCACTGTCTCTCCGTCTTCGTCGCTTAGGTCTCTGTTCGACGATACACCCATCTTTGGCTACACGTGTCAATACACATCATGTACCGTCTATCAACCCCTGTTATCTCTTCCGCTGTCTTCCAGTCCTCGTTGCTTAGTTTTTCGTTCCACGAGATATCCAGCTCCACAAGGTTCAGACTCTGCATGTGTTTTGTGATTGTTCCTGGCTTTATATTACAATCACACATCTTCAGCCTCTCAAGCCTTGTCATCTCTCCCACTGTCTTCCAGTCCTCGTCGCTTAGGTTTCTGTTCCACGAGACATCCAGCTCCACAAGGTTCAGACTCTGCATGTGTTTTGTGATTGTTCCTGGCTTTATGTTACAATCCCGCATCTTCAGCTTCTCAAGCCTTGCCATCTCTCCCACTGTCTTCCAGTCCTCGTTGCTTAGGTCTGTGTTATATGAGACATCCAGCTCCACAAGGTTCAGACTCTGCATGTGTTTTGTGATTGCTTCTGGTTTTACGTTACAATCCTGCATCTTGAGCCTCTCAAGCCTTGTCATCTCTCCCACTGTCTTCCAGTCCTCGTCGCTTAGATTATAGTTATACGATACATCCAGCTCTACAAGGTTCAGACTCTGTATGTACTTTGCGATT
The DNA here is from genome assembly GCA_007674295.1 of Antonospora locustae. Taxonomy (NCBI): domain Eukaryota; kingdom Fungi; phylum Microsporidia; genus Antonospora; species Antonospora locustae. The sequence continues at coordinate 13,001 of CM017460.1, forward strand.
GTTCCTGATTTTACGTCACATGCACTTATGCTCAGCGTCTCAAGACCTATCATCTCGCCCACTGTCTTCCAGTCCTCGTCGCTTAGGTTTCTGCTCGACGAAACATCCAGCCCTACTATGTTGTTCTTCAGACTCTGCATGTGCTCTGCAATTGCCCCTGACTTTACTCTCTCGCACTTTATTCTCAGCTCTGTCTTCTTTCCCCTGGAAACAATCCTTTCCACCATTCCTCTGTCTTCTGGCTTCCACTTCTCTATGTCCACCTCCACTGCCATGTCTTTTGTCTCTATCAATACTTCCACTAGTCGCTGCACCTCTATCTGTCTTCTGTACTCCTCGCTCATCTCCACTCTCAGTGTCCAGTCTTCTATCCTGTTCTCTCTTCGATCTTTCTTGCTATGACTGCACCGAAGATCGAGTGTCTTTCTCTCCTCGTCCACTGTCAATCTCATTCCGTGCTCCTCTGCATACAGTCTCAGAAGATGCTGCATGTACAACGAGAAGCTCTCTATCTCTTTGCCCCTTTCTTTCACTTCTTCTACGAAGTTCTTGGCGTATTTTGCTGTTTCTTTGTTATCTTCCTTTGTCTTTCTTGCCAGCTTGTCATAGCACGCCCATTCCCACTCTTTTCGTATGCCCAGGTAATCCATCACATGCAGAATATCCACAATGTCGTCTGCATTCACTTTCTCCTGCTCCTTTCCCATCATTATGTTGCATGTCTTCTCAAAGATATTTCTTTCACACACGATCTCGTAAGTCTTCCTTTCCCACCTTGTTCCTGTATTTTTGTACTCAGACACATGCAGAATGTCGACCTTGCCTGTGCTCTGGTATGCCATTGCATGCAGAATCGCCTCCACCTCCTCGCCGTCGACCTTGCTCTGCTGTCCTCCAAGCATCTTGACTGCCCCAGCAAACTTGTCTCTGTCCCACTGAACCTCCACTGCACTTCCTGAACTCTGCACGTCTGCTCTCTCTGTGTCTGTGCTCAGATCGGCCATTGCTCTCAGAATCGTCTCCACCCTTTCGGCACTTACATGGCTCTGCTGTCCTCCAAGCATCTCAACTGCCCTGTCTAACACATCTCTGTCCCACTGAAAACACATGTCGATCTGTATGTTTTCTGCTCGATCATGTTGCCCCTTTCGTCTACAGACTTGACTTCATACTCGTTGGAGAGGTTCACAGTGAGTGCAGTCTCGTCTGGAAGCATGCTGATGTCCTGTGTGCCGAGACAACACAGCACATGCATTCCCAGGCACACCATTCTCTGCAGGTACATGGGTTGTTTTTTATCGTCTGTAAATGTGGTGAAAGTGCTGCCGTTCTGTGTTGTCACTTCCACATACTCGATAGTGTACCTAGCTGTCTCTCTTTGGACGCAGACTGACAGGGCGTGTGGAGACTTGCGCTCGAATGATGGCTGCAGAAAGATCCTTTATTTGTTCATTTGCCTGGTGCTGCTATTGCACTGTGTCCACGCCTTTTCGAACGTGCTTCTTCTCTGCTGTCCATACTGTCAGCTTGCATGACAGCCTTGACCGTTGTGGTAACGTTTGTGTCAAATCATCCGTTTTCCTCAGGACTTTCCACAAACTCTCTTTTAGTTTTTCTGTGCTTTTCTTGGGTTCTCTGTGGGTTCTTGTGCACTGTATCTCTCTTCTGCATACTCCTCTCGCCCAGCCTTCTCGTGTCCTTGTTGATCTCCTAGGCTGGTTTCCGCATCACGTACAAAGCGTGCACTTTCTGCATAACTCGTCCTGCACGCACTGCCTTGTGAATGTCCTGATCGTGCGTGCCCATTTGCGACTTGTGTTCTGTGCGTATGCCCATCCCGTCTTGCAGTCTGTGTCCCCACCTGTTGAGCACGTGCACACTCTGTATCCCATGTCCCGGCGTCACCATAACGTCCAGATCAATGCTCTTCAGCACTCTCTCTGTGCTCGGTGCACACGGCCAGACACGCCATCTGCCTATCGAGACACCTCTGCTTGCACAACTCGGCTCATACGCCTGTGCATCTTCGTCTATGCCGTACACAGTATTGATGTGGCTCGCCATGTCTCTTCTGTCGGTGGTGGGCGGTGCGTGTCTGGCAAGAAGGTCGTGTGCACTGTGTGAGGGATGAGACGTTGTCAACGACGATGTGCCGGTGTCTCTGTATGTTCCAGTGGTGGGGGGCCTCTCTGAGTCTTCTGTACACGTCGTCCTCGTCGATCACTGCGACAGGGCATCCTAGTTAGCTCTGCGAGAGAATGACTCTGTCTCCGAGCCGCTCACGGAGATCTCGCCACCCAAGAGTGTCACCTTCGCCGCGCTCGAGAAGCGGGTTGTTTCTGAGATTAAGCATCATGATTCTTGGCAGATATAGTATTGTGCGTGGAATCGAAGCGAGTTGATTCATTCTAAGGTCAAGCAATTGCAGCATCGACAGGTTACCTGTACTCTCTGGAAGTTCTGTCAACCTGTTATGATTAAGACTAAGCAATTGTAGCATCGATATGCCATATATTCTCTCTGGAATTGATGTCAGTTCGTTATCACTAATATTAAGCACTTTCAGCGTCGATAGGTCACCTATACTCTCTGGAAGTCTTGTCAGTTTGTTACCACTAAGATAAAGCTTCTTCAGCATCGAAAGGTTACCTATACTTTCTGGAAGTCCTGTTAGTTCATTAAACATAATATGAAGTATTTTCAGCTCATGCAGATCTCCTATACTCTCTGGAAGTGCTGATAGCTGGTTGCCACTAAGATCAAGCATTTGCAGCATCGACAGATCTCCTATGCTCTCGGGAAGTGCTGTCAGCTGGTTGCCACTAAGATAAAGCATTTGCAGCATCGACAGATCTCCTATACTCTCTGGAATTGATGTCAGTTCGTTATCACTAATATCAAGCACTTTCAGTCTCTTCAGACGTCCTATTTCTTCCGGAAGTTCTGTCAGCCGGTTGCCACTGAGATCAAGCTCCTCCAAGTCCTTGGTTCAAACACCTCTCTTGGTATCTCTCGAAGCCATCTTCCTCTGTAGTTAAGACTCGTTCCTGCCACTTCAAGCATTTGCACCAGTGCAAGTGCAACACATGCTGCATTTCTGATCATGGGTCTGCTTCGTTCTCTTGATTACTTGTCATGACAGAAGCGTATAGAATTGACATCTGATGACAGGTCCGCTGTCTTGTATCAAGGAAAAGAAAGTCCTCTGGTGTCGAAAAACAAACCACCGCGAACTCTAGTGCAACGGCACAGTGTGGGCTGTGACCCTGTGATGCCTTGTGATGGTTCTCCAGTTTGGAAATGTTATAGTGCTGTTGCAACGTGTCGAGGCTCGTGTCTCTACTGTATGCTCTGCATATGCTGCAGTCTAGACCGTGTACAACGTGTGTATGTCCTCAAAGATCAGATGTCTTGACCTTGCCAACCTACTACACCTCGCTCTCCGCAACGCTCTGTTCACCGTCTCGGCGTGCCCAAACCGCAACAACTCTGAAGATTCGCATCTCTGCCCAGACAGCGAATGCTGCATGCAAATGCACCAGATGAATTGTCTATGTCCACAGCATCGTGCTGGACGCAGAGACACAGCACCTGGTTGTGTCTGATGTGGAATGCTGTCTGGCTGCCACGGAATGCATATGGATGTGCAAAACAGTGCCTTCTAAAAAACATCAAAGCGCTTTTCTCAACTTCAATTTTCATCTATTGTCAATCCTCAGCATTAACTCATGTGCACGCCTTTGATGCATCATGAGTGGTCTGGGTTCTGTGTGTGCAGTCTTGAACATGCAGGTCTCTTTCTGAGATGCAGATATCCTCTGTGAAGACCTAGATACTGTTTTTGATTGTGTGGTGATTCTAGAGAGCCGACTGTTGTAAAAGATAAATGCCACTGTGTCTCATTATTTCCAGCACACACTTTGTTGTTAGTTGGCCACTTGTCGTGGTTAGAACGAATCATGATTGTGCCTTTTCAAGTCAAAGTGATCGTGAAATAGAGCCACATGCATTCGCAAGAAATCCAAACATAGACAAATCTGTGTGATGGGCGATCGCAGGCCATGTGTTGCCGATCATGGAGAGTCAGCGTCGGAGTACACTTGGATGCACAGCTCGCAAACAACACCCAGTCTTTTTCAGGACACGAATGGAAGACAGAATGCACTCTGCACGGGAATACACACCATTTTTTCAAATCCACAGATGTCGACGCTGTTCAAGCAAGGTCTGTGGTCTATGTGCAAGCAACAAGATGCATTCGCGGCGGTGTGCATTGCACGCAGCCCGATGCCAGTGGGGGTGAGAAGGAAGACAATATGGCGTCTGTGCGGTGCGGGCATTTATGTTTTTGTTTGCAGATGCGTGGAAAGCGAGTACGGGTCCAGAGATGCGATCAAGACATGCACATGACACGTTTGAGAAGGCGCTGCGATAAAACATGATGCAAGAAATCAGGATACAAAATAACAATGATGCGCTAGCACAGGGACGAGTCTCCAGAAGGGGTGTGCGTGTTTTATAGAATACACGGCAGCTTCACACAGAGACACGCCATGGTTTTGTTGCCTGGTACAGTATACCACATGCAACTGTCTGTAGGTGTATCTGCACCACGCACGGTATGAATAGAGAAGTGTTGCAGTGGATTTAATTAAAAGACTAGACCTGCACAAATAGCAACAAAATAATGCACCATGAATAGAATGGAGTCTTTGGATGTTGGGAGGCTGATTGTGTTCATCTACGTGACGTATGTCATACGCGTCTGCATAGAAACGGTTATACCATCTGCATTACATAGATATCGCACTGTGGAACTTGTGCACAAGACAGTAATATACAATCTTGCACTAATGATTCTCATTGCAGATGCCTGCATAACAAAAAATGTTCCACAGATGAAGGGATACATGGTTTTCAAGACACTGGACCAGTTTTACTTTCTGATTAGCCTGAGAATATCCAATATCAAGCACATTGCCGTCCTGTTTTCCGCAAGACTGGCTGTCCTGCTGGTGGAGCTAATAGTTTTGTATGTGTTTGTGCAGCGGTTCTCCAGATACTACAACTGGTACTCGTTCAAGAGATTGGGCACAGACAAGGACCTGAAGGACGCACTCAAGACAAGAAAGCAGCTTGTGCTTGTGTACAAGATTATATTGGTATTCAAATTCAGAAACATACTTACAAGACGTATCGTGCTGACTCACAAGTACATGTTCTACATTGTGAACATCATTGAAATTGCTGTGGCCGCTATCTTCTTTTACTCTCAAAAGTCAGAAAATATGCTAGTTCGCATGATTGTGATAGCCTTTTATATCTTTTCCGAGATACTTATTATAACAACGATCTCTATACACGCAAGTAGTTTGTTTTCACATGATCAAATGTAAGTGCAATTTAATTAGTGGCGAAGGCATTGCAGTCGCAATAGTGCTTATACTGCAGCTTATCTTTCTTGTGCTTCTTATCAGGGACAGTCGAAACTTTGGAAGAGGCCTCAAAAACGTTGAAGCCTAGACAAACGTGCCAGAAAGGCGTATATGCTTTGTGAGACACATTGCGAGTCTAGGATTAGAAGTATGGTCATTGAGCACAGGGCATTGAGTCAAGTGCAATCCACTAATTGCAAGGCAGCAAGAGTGATTCTATGCGCATAGAGAATCCAGGTGTTGCGCGCATTGCACGAGGTCTCAGTGGTTGTCTGCACTCGCTTTGGAGTATGACTTCTTAGAGAGTGGAGTGTGTACACTTCACAAGCAGACTATGCAAGAGTAGCGATGACAGGACCATGATTATGCAGTAGAATTCCAAGATGCTGAGATGCATGTCTCTGATATACATTTCGCATTCATGGATATGTTCTGCAGCTAGCACACCACATGAACGCTTCTCTTGCGCAGCTCATGTAAGATGATTCTATCCTCTCTGCGGAGAGGCATGGGTCTAAGTCTAAATACAGAGAATGGTTTTATACGCACAAAGTTCTGCAATATTCTGTTGAACATTTTTTCTTTTCCACAGCATTCAAGTCCACATATGTTCAGTATTTTTAAGTTGCTCATAGACTTGATGTATTTGAGAAACCCAAGCACTACCTTGCAGTTGTGTATGTCCAGTTTTATGAGGCTCTTCATTTTCTCTATTTCTGCGAAGTGGTTCTCGCATAATTCCATCCATGAAAGCTCCAATTCACTTAGTGCATTTAGCGTTCTGATATTCCTAAGGCCTTCTTGCTCGATTCTGCAGCGATTTAGCTTCAGGATTGTGAGGTTTTGCATCTTTCCAATAGCGGACAGCTCATCGCTGCACAATGTATAGTCTGTAACGCACAACTCTCTCAGGTTGTTCAGAGCTTGTATATATTTGATGCCCCCTCCACTGATGTTGCAGCAGTGCAGATTCAACCCTGTGATACTCTTCATGCTTCCGATACATGCCATTGCATCAAAATTCAGCCTGCACAGAAACATGCACAATCTACGTATGTCCATAGTCTCTACAAACCATCTGAACATGCACATTGCATTTTGCGACACAATGCTATCCATGGCCGTTCTCAGCACCTTTATGTCGTCAACTTCACAGAGTACATCTGCAGAGCCGTAGCTACTGTACACTTTTTCGCGCAAATGGTGCAGTGTTGCTCTGTTTTCCCTGACTCTCACTTCTATGCAGAAAAGACACATGTACTCCCTCAGAAGCTGCAGCATGTACATCTTGATGCCCGGTATATCCTTGTGCTCTCCTATCCTTCTTCTGAAGTTTGCATCGTTCTTGGTCGCCTTAGCAAGATACCTGTAGAATGCCTTTTTTTCTCTTCCCTCATCAAGTTTCAAGTGGACCGAAAGATAGAGAGCCTTGATGATGTCTTCAGTGCCAACATCAATATTCAGAACAACCTGCTCTAGCAGCCTAGATACTACGTAAAATGTCTTGGGTTCGCACCTCACCTCGACCTGCATGTGTTCTGTTTCTATGTGGTTCTCGTTTTCTCTGATATGACACTTAATGTCTGTTCTCAGACGCTCAGAGACTCTAAATATCGCACTGTTTATGCGGTAGTCCTCTTTTCCGTAAAAACTGCCGTTCTTGCTTCTAAACCAGACGCTTACAAGCTCTCCACACGGCACAGCAGAAAGAACAGTGCACAAGAGTGTGACAAGTACATACACCCTCTGCATGATGCTTGGGACATGTGTCATATTTTATTCTTCAGATGAACAAGTCAACATCAAAATATCGTTTATGTTCTGCATTTACCTTTTTCATAAATTTATGATACTGTTCAGTCATCGAGTCATTTTCCAAAATGAAAAGCTGACAGGCCAGAAGTTCCGTTAGTGCATTCACCAGTTGTACATGTATTCAAAATTTTTATGAAAAAACATGGCATGGCCAAATAGCAGCCATGCACAGTGTGTTGTATTACACGCTCTTTGAAATCTGAATGACATCTCCGTCATGCAGCTGATGTGTCTTTCCCACCTTCTGGGGATGGTGTTTTACGGAGCTTCCCCAGACCTTTGCATACTTGAACTTCGACAGAATGGACTTGTGTATTGTATTGCAAAAGTCTGCAACAGTGCTTTTGCTTCCTCGAAGAACAACTGGCTCGTCAGACACCTTCTGCCCTCGAGGCTTTGGATACACACGTATGATGTCCAGCTTTTCCCATGCACTTTCTAGAAACGTGTCAAAGTTCCACCGGCAGTTGGAGCTGAGTGGCACGCAGTTTGGCAGTTGCGAAAGAATGTCGAGTTCCTCGAGTGTTATCTTGTCTATCTTGTTCAGGACCCACAATGCAGGAACATACTTTCTGTTTCCCTCGACTACGTCAATCAGGTCGTCTATGGTAACATCTCCCTTTATTATGACGTCTGCATTGTGTATTCTGAGCTCGCTTAACACGCTTTGGACCTCTTCAAGCTTCAAACATCCCCCGATGAGATTGATACCGCCCCTGTCTTTCTTCACAACCTTGATGTCGGGCGCCTGTCTGTTTATTCTGATTCCAACACCTTCGAGCTCTCTTTCGATAATTTTCTTGTGCGTGAGAGGCTTTGTTGCATCCAGCACAATCACGAGCAGCGAGCACGTTCTTGCCACTGCGAGCACCTGCCGTCCCCTCCCCTTGTTGTCCTTGGCACCCTCGATAATGCCAGGCAAGTCCAGTATCTGTATCTTTGCGTTATTGTAGTACAGGATTCCTGGAACAGTTGTCAGCGTGGTAAACTCGTACTCTGCAACCTCGCTGTACGTCCCCGTGAGTGCACTCATCAGTGTAGACTTTCCAACCGACGGAAAGCCTATAAAGCCTATTCTTGCAACCCCCGTCTTCGACACGTCAAAGCCCTCTCCAGTTCCGGACTTTGAGGGTGGCTCCATAAACTCTCTACGGAGCTTGGCTATTCTTGCTTTCAGGACTCCAATGTGAAAGGACGTTGCTTTGTTCTTCTGCGTTCTTGCCATCTCATTCTCAATTTCTTTTATTTTGTCGAGTGTATTCATGGGTACCAGTCTAGGGCTGTTTTGTATTTGCGATATGCCAGTGTATGTTTTGCAGAACCTCCGCTAACATGCCTTTCAGAGCAAACAAGGAGTCCCACTCGGACGAGTGGATCACGCTCATGTACTTGTTTTTCAGTTCCATATAGTGGTACATCAGAAAACTCGCCCGCTTTCTCTGTTCTCTCTCTCTTATTCGCCTTTTGATGCCTGCCTGCACCAGTCTTGCTATATTCATGCACATATGCAGTGCACACTTGGAGAGGGCCCCATTCATACAGAGAGACTTGAACTGTGTATCAAATTTCCTGTGTATGTCCTTTGCGCCGGCTCTTGCTTCTTTGATCATGACGCAGAGCTCATATGTCTCCGGAGGGCAAAATCCCTCTGCTCTCAGAAAGTAGCTGAATACACAGTGTCTGCAGACTGGCGGTGGGTATTGCTGCACTTCCCCGCTACACAGCACACATATCTTCATGTTGGTCCTTCCAGATTTCATCTCATGCTCTATAAAGTGGTGCACGATTGCGATGTTCTCTGCTGCCATCGCAAACACTGTCCTTCTGTTATCTGCAAAAAGCTGTGTTCTGTCGATGATCATCGCACTGTTGGTTGTGTGCATTTGTTGTTCCAACAACATGAGACAGTGTGTCATCAGTAAGCATCTCCGGTGCACATGCATAGTTGCTAGAAGCAAAAAAATATGCAAAGACACAGAGATTGCATGTGTAAAACATAAAGTGCGTTAGCACTGCAGAAGAAACCAATATGCATCTATTTCAGCTGTCTCTAGTCATTGGGATTTTTTGCAAGACAGCTTTGTGAACCAAAAAACCTTACCCATATGTGGACGTCCAAGCGTCTCAGAGAGACTTTCACTGGATATTTTCGAGAACATGGACACAGGGTCATCGAGTCATCGTCAGTCGTCCCTCTGAATGACGATTCTCTTCTTTTTACAAATAGCGGAATGGTCCAGTTCAAATCAAACATTCTTGGTCTTGAAAACAAGTTTTCTGGAATCAGTCGTGCATGCAGTATACAGCGCTGCATTCGTGCAGGTGGAAAGCACAACGACCTGGACGACGTAGGAAAGGATACATACCACCACACGTTCTTTGAGATGCTTGGAAACTGGTCCTTTGGAGACTACTTCAAGAAAGAGGCTATTGACTATGCATGGGATTTTCTTGTAAACGTACTGAAGCTTCCTAGAGATCGTTTATATGCTACATACTTCCACGACGAGGCGTCGAAGGTCGAGCCAGATACAGAGACAAAACATCTCTGGTCTCGCCATCTCCCCCTCAGCCATATAGTGAAGGGAAGCTTTCGAGACAACTTCTGGGAAATGGGCGACACTGGGCCCTGTGGTCCCAGCAGCGAGATTCACTTTGACAGAATTGGCGGGCGAGACGCCTCCAGTTTGGTCAACACAGATGACCCAGATGTCCTTGAAGTCTGGAATCTCGTTTTTATGCAATACAACCGCACAGGCGCCGGCATGAACAAGCTGAAGGTCCCCTGCATCGACACAGGAATTGGCTTTGAGAGGCTTCTTAGTATTCTCAACAACATGAGGTCAAATTACCTCACAGATCTCTTTGTTCCGCTGTTTGAATGTATAAGAGCTGAGGGCAGCCTTGACGAATATAGAGACTCCGTCACAGGGCCAACAGCAAAAATCGATACTGGGTACCGCATACTTGCAGACCATGCGAGAACCATAGCTGTGTGTCTGTACTACGATGTCATGCCCTCGAACGAGGGCAGGGGATATGTCGTGAGAAGGATATGTCGTAGAGCAATACGCTGTGCTCGTGAGGTTCTAAACTTGAAGGCAGGCTTTCTAGAGAAGCTGGTTGAGAATGCAGCAAAAATTCTAGAGATCGATTTGAGGGATGGACATCTTAGAGCAGTGTCAAGGGAAGAATCTCTCTTCAGCAAGACATTGGACAGAGGAATTGTCCTTTTCAAGAAGCTGGTGGCCAAGGGCCCATTCATAAGTGGCAAGGATGTGTTTACGCTGTATGACACATATGGCTTTCCACTTGACCTAACGAAGATTCTGGCTGAGGAAAACAACGTTGCGATTGATGAGGAGGGGTTTTACAGGGAAAGAGAAAGACTGCGGACACTTAGCAGAGAAGCACGCAAAACCCCTTTTTTCTTGCCCGAGCGAAGAATTGTAACGGATGACAGATACAAGTACACTGAAAACAACATCGATGCAGAGCTTCTTTTCAAAAGCGAAAGGGGAGACGTAGTGGGATGTGTGTTTGATAAGACATGCTTTTATTATGAATCAGGGGGGCAGGTTGGCGACACTGGCATAATCACATTTTACGATGGATACACGGTGGTGGGCACACTGGCAGTTGCGGACACACAGATGGTTTCGGGTAACATATTCCACATTGGAAAACTTGATGGGAGAACTGCTGCAAAGGCCAACCTGACGTTTGACTCAGAAAGGCGTGATAAAATCAAAAAAAAACCACACAGGGTCGCATATCCTTTATTACTTTCTGCGAAAAACACTACAGGACGAGTTCGTCGAGCAGAGAGGAAGTTTAGTTGAGGCAGAGAGACTAAGGTTCGATTTCTCATGCTCAAGGCCACTTAGAATCGAGGAGATTCGCGATTTGGAAACCAAAATGAACTTGCTGGTGGATGAGGATTGCGATGTTGATGTGAAGATAGTAAGGTTTGACGAGCTTGATTCCTCTGTCACGAAAAATCCAAACGAGGAGTATCCCGAGTACGTAAGAAACGTCAGGGTCCTTGGAAAGAACGACAAAGTGCAGGATCTCTGCGGGGGTGTCCATGTAAAAAAGACATCCGAAATAATGAGAATCAGGATTATCTCAGAGAATGGAGTGTCTTTAGGCACAAGGCGAATCGTAGCTCTAACGGGGGAAGCTGCACTAAAGGCCGAGGAAGATGCAAAAAGATTGATTGAATGTGCCACCATGGAGAGTGCCGTTCCCACAATACCACTGGTTGAAAAACGGCAGATAGAGAGAATTAAAGAGGCCAGGGCAATCGAGCAGGACGCAAGACGCGTAAAGGCCATTGTGGAACAGTTGAAAAGAGCTAACGAGATAGTTTTGCAAATCAAGACAAAGACACTGATGGCAGACAGCAAGGAAAGAACCTTTGTGAGCTTTGAATGCGACAGCAGCGCCCTCTCGTCTAAGGATATAAAAAAACAGGTTCGCAAAGTTATGGATATCTTTGAAAAAAACAACATCAACGGCATCGCATATAGTTTTATGAACAGAAATGTGCATTTCGCTCTCTCCCTGGAATGCAAGGATGTGCTGGAACATATGAAGTGCTGTCTTGACTCTATAAATGTCAGGAACATAGACAAATTTTACATATGCTATGGTATTGCGAGCTCCAAAGAGGCATTTGTTGGTGCTATCAATAAATAAACCAGCCTGGTTGTTCTGAACTGTGTATGGCCAACCCGACATTCAAAAAGCTTTCTGCGTTACCTTCTTTATGTGTTCTTCTGCAGCAACATACAGCAAATCCTCGCAGACACATGTCGCAACGAATCGCACATAGCTGCTTTTCCAGATGCACAATGCTGAGAGTACAAATACTTGAATATGATTGGCTGTCTTGGTTATTTAAATTGATACCCTAAAAACCCATGCTGTTCTGGTTACTAGCTCTCGCTTTTTGTTCGGAAAGCAGCGTGGGGAAAAAGAAGCCTAGCATAGCTGTTGGCATTGACCTGGGCACCACGTACACATGTGTATATCTGTACATTCCAGACGCCACTCCTAACAGGGACGCAGTTGCACAGGGGTCCCTTGGTGCAGCTACTCTAGAGTCGCTAAAGTTCGGCAGCAGCGATATTGTGCCGTCTGTCGTCAGATATGAGATGGTTCATAACGATTGGATACTGAATGCAGGAAATGATGCATTTAACGACAACGAGGCCAAACCGGACCCAAACAACTACTTCTATGCATTCAAAAGGCTGATGGGGCGCTCCTCTCTTACAGAAGACAAGGACTTGATAGACATCGATAAGAAGATCACATACAAGTTGAAGGAAAAGAGAGTTAACGAGAAACAGGGTCTGCTAACCATGCTGCATCTTGGCAGCGATGGCAAGATTTTGCATGAGCTGACTGCTGTGCAGGCTAGTGCTGCAATTCTGGAGATGATCAGGAAGAAGGTAGAGGAGGACTATGTCATCAAGAAGTGTGTCATCACAGTGCCCGCCTATTTTGGAGAGAACCAGAGGGCAGCAACAATGATGGCTGCAAAGCTGGCAGGATTTAGTGACATCATTTTGCACAAGGAGCCTGTTGCAGCAGCATATGCATACCAGATCAAGAAAGGCCTAGGAAGCGATGGGAGCAAGTTCATCGTGTTTGATCAGGGTGGCGGAACTCTTGACATCACAGCTCTGGAGTATGCAGACACTGTTCTGGAGGTTGCAGCCACAGTTGGAGACAATTTCCTGGGTGGAGAAAACATCAATGACCTCCTCTTCAACCACTTTGCAGGAAAGCTGAAGGATGAGCACAACGAGCAAAGCATTGACACCAATTCAAAGGCAAGGTTGCGGTTGAGAAAGTTTGTTGAAGAATTCAAGATCGAGCTCTGCAACAAGCAAAACCAATCGGTGGACGATGTCTCGCATACACAGGAGTTCTTTTTGCCTTCTGGAGGCATAGCCCAGTTGTCTCTTGCAACTTCTGAATTCAACAAGATAATCAATCCTGTTCTGGAGAAGATCGACAAGAGGCTTGTGGACGAAGTGTATGGAATCATCCCCAAGCTGAAGGACTACGGATGGAATCTGAATGAAATTAGCGATGTGCTCTGTGTTGGTGGCACATCCAGAGTCCCAATAATACGTCAAAAGCTTAGGGATTACTTTCCAAAGGCAAGGCTGAGGTACGATATCGATCCAGACAGAATTGTTGCAGAGGGTGCGGCTTACCAGGCAGCAAGCTCTGCAAACTTCCTAAAGAAGGGGGAGTCTCTTGTCCAGATGGACACAGTGCCAATACCGATTGGAATATGTGTCAAGGAGGACGAGTTTCACCCGATTCTCAAGGAGCAGGCAACAATCCCAGCCACTGGCACAGAAGTCTTTACAACCTCCGAGGATAACCAGAAGCTTGTTCTCATTAAGGTTGCACAAGGCCTGAGTCCAAGCTTCAAGGAAAACGAACCTCTTGGCCAGTTTCACCTAGAAATCGAAAAGCCCGCACCCAGGGGAGTGCCGCAGATTGAGGTTACAATAAACTGGAGCCTGGAAGGCAATTTGAACGTGAACGCTGTTGATCTGAGCAACAAGCGCGAAGCAAAGATCACATTTGCCAGGTCAGATGCACAGCTAAGTGAGGCAAAGATCAACGAGCTCAGAAAAAAGGCAAAGGAAGATGAGGCGCGTAACGCAGAGATGCGAGACGCATACAAGGAAAGGAACATCCTTGAGGAATATATTCGTGACGTACAGTCGAAGATGATGGACCCAAACATCACCAATGAATCCAGAGACGTGATCGAACGGGCTGTGTATGGCGTCAATGCATGGCTCAACAAGGAAAAGGCTAAGGCAGACAAGTATCAGTTCAGAGAAAAGTACGAAAAGCTCAAAGAGGTTGTCACACCACTTCTTGCAGGAAAGGCTCCTGTATCCGAGGAGAAAATGAGAGAAGAGCTTTGAATTAAACGTTTTTACTTGCACCAGTGCTTTTGTCTGGTTTTTGCAATGTCTTACACTGTTGTGGCGGGTCAGATAGTACCGTTCCTCACTCTCAGACTGGGGCGGCAATTGTCATCACTCCCAGGGGTTCTTTCGTGCAGATTTTTTATCTTAGATTCAAAGTGATACTTTTACAAGCTGCAGTCAAAGCACTGGCAAACCAGAAAAAAAACTGGCGAGGCTAGCGCATATCAAGGTCGTACCAGATGTCCTGATATGTACGGTTGATCACAACAGAATCAAAGCTTGCTGTGACAAACCGCAGTATGTCGTCTTGGTTAAAAACCATAGACACCAGAAGGAGCCTTCCTATATCCACACTGTAGAGAAAATGCGAGATGTGCTTTACCTCTCTGATTTCGTCCTTGTTGAGCCTGAACGCTGTTGGTTCCTGCCTCTTGAGCCTCTGCATGGCCTTGTTAAGTAAAGACGTTCTTTTAGTGTGCTTGTGTAGATTACTTGCTAGTTCAAACGCAGATCTCATAGGGGGCATGTTGTGCATCTGCACTATGAATTCTCCATCTCGTGCATAGCTACGCTTTCTTGGTGTCTCCCTCCCTCATCCGTCTGTTTTCACTCTCCAGCTGCTCGCAGCGTGCCCTCAGATTCTCTAGTACGCCTTTGAGCTCCACAACATATTTCTCGTTGAAAATCCTCAGCTCTGCCTCCATGGTTTCAAGGTTGTCTGCCAGGTTCTGGTTCTTTCCTTCCAGTACTCTGTTTGACTCCTCCAGCTGCTTGATCTTGTCAACCAGCCGTGTCTTCATGTCTTCGTGTGCCTTTATGCTTTCGTTTTGAATAACCAGAAAATCGAAGTAGCTCTCGGACGCGAAGTGGTTGACACACTCCTCAATTGGCTTGTACCTTTGCACAGCAAACTGAAGAAGACGCACCATTTTCGCTTTGACATGTAGGTTCAAGTCTTCATGGGCATTTTCCTCAACGTAAATCTTGAAGTCATTGAAGTAAAGATTAAAGCACACACATATGTCTAGAAGTGCTGGCATGATGTCTTGGACAGTTAGCTTGCACATAATGTCTCTCATCGTCTCGTTCCGAAATGCCTGAATGTATCCTAGTGTGTACAGAAAGAAGTAGAGGACACGGAATGTCACAAGCTCGTCGGCATGCGGCAGCCTCAGTATATGGAGAATAAGCATCATCACCTGCATGGAAGCCTGCTCCACGTCGCAGAAGCGGAGAATGTTTTTGTATATGCAGAACACTTCGCGCTCTAGGGGGCACTCACTCTCCATCTTTCTACACATGTCTATGATTCTCTGTACAATCTCCCTGTCTGTGTCTTCGTGCCCAACGTTGTCCTGGTAGGCTGGAGACCTCCTCAGAATCCTATTCCACACAGATGTGCGGAGGTCGTTGTCCATCTTGCAAATATGCTTGACAAGCTCTCTGCGATCTGTAGATTGAAGTGATAGCAGGTATGCCCAGAACTTGTAGTCTTCATCAGAGCCCGAAATGCACTGGCTGCTGCAATGCTTTCTCAGACAGAGAGTCTTTCTAAATGTTGTCTGCGGATATATTGCCTGGTCACTGTACCTGGGCAGGTCTTCTCCAAAGAGCACTTTTTCAACAAACCCCATTCCTGATTCCAGGCCCACCTCTAAATACCGCCGGTCATCTCCTTTTTGACTGCCCAACAGCGTGAGCTTCTCCGCAACGTCGGTTATTTGTGTACAAGTACACACTGGCTGCTGATATGTGTAAAAAGGCCCTGTACACAAACGTCTGCATCGCAGCATGCTGAGTAATCAGGTTTGTGTCCATGTGGACTACAGTGAACGTTTGCCATGGCTGCTGAGTATGCTTTTATTGATACGCTCAAATACATGTGCTGAGAACAGACGTGTATGAAAGACATTTATTGGCCACAACTATCAGTAGGGAAGCTCCTTCAGAATGCTCTCCCTCTGGCTGCTTGTCAAGTATGGTACTGTCATCATGGACTTCACTCGGAGATTACCCTTTCTGCTTGGATCCTTATGCAGAGGCATTCCCAGAAACGGAATTGTTACGCTGTCTCCGATCTTTTTGAAGTCGTTGTGTGTAAGTGTGTATGTCCTGTTTCCCGGAAGATTTATAGTCTTCTGGAAACCCTTTATTAAGTCCCTTAGACTGATTTCAATGCTCATCTCTAGGTCGTCATCTACCCTCTTGAACACAGGATGAGGCTTCTCCTCCAGCACAAGCCGAATGTCTTGAAACGTCCCGTCCGGAAGTTGATCTCCGTATCCGTGAAACGTGAACTTTGTGCCAGACTTGTATCCAGGCTTTATGTAAACTTTCATAATTTTGTCCTCTGTAGTGCCAAATGCCTTTCGCTTTGACTTGAGAGTCTTGGATACTCCTGTGAAAAGCTCGTCCAAGGTTGCAGACACCTTGAACTCCACGGTGTTGTTTTCCTTTTTCTTTTGAAACGGGTCGCTAAAGTCACGTCCAAACCCCATGAAGTCTCCTGTGTCAAATCCTGAAAACACAAAGTCCTTGGTATTGAATTTAGACGAACCGAACCCGAAGTTACCTGTACAAAACTTTGAAAACCCCCCTTTGAAAAAGTCGTCGACATTGACTCCAGCAGCAGCTCCTGGATCTGTAGTACCGTATGTGTCGTACATCTTGCGCTTTTCTGGATCGCTAAGTATGTCGTACGCCTCCTTCACTTCTCGAAACTTATTGCTCATCTCCTCCTTTTCTTCCTTTGACTTGGATGAGTGCCTGTCTGGATGGTACTTCAATGCCAGTGTCCTAAATGCCTTTCGTATGTCATCTTCCGTTGCTGACTTAGGGACCCCAAGAATAGAATAAAGGTCTTTTTTCATAAAGAGAAAGGCCTAATAATTTTAAATTTGTTTTTTCTAGAAAAATCCCGTAACGCCTCACTTGTAAGTCAGATGTGCGTTACAAACAATCCTTTCCAAGTCACTCTTTTCTAATGTATAAAGATACTACTCTCATGCAAAACGTTTGAAAAGACATTACTAGAACTGCTGTGCTGTTATTCATCTTTCATGCCAATGTCTTTTCAAAATGTCTCAAAAAGATTTATATTGCTATTGTGATTAAGGTATCATGCAACATTGAGAGTATACACTGTACTTGCATTAGTCTTGAGAACATTGCTCTGCTACTACATGCACTATTCAGCACAGACAGCCAAAGACGGATACTATCATGACTCTCTGCTTGTACTTTCGTCTTTATTACGGCTTCATTCTTCTTGAGCCAACCCTATGTACCAGAAAAGCTTTCAGAATCGTTTATTTTCTGTATATTATGTGAAACCCACTATTTGTTTCCACCGGCTCAGTCATCTGCCCCTTTTCCAGTTTGAATGCTTCCTTTTCAAAGTCGCTTATCATTTCGTTTCTAAAAACAAAGCCTAGATATCCGCCTTTTTTTGCAGAAGAGCACTTGCTGTGACGTCTTGCCTTTTCCATGAAGAGCTCGTCGCTAAAGTTCTTGCGCAGATCGTTGTAAATATCTCTGCACATGCAAAGAGCTTCATGTCTTGATAAAGACATGTCTGGGTTTCTGGAATCGGCATGCTTTATGAGTATATGAAACAGCTCAAATTCTCCTTCTTTTGGCCTTTCCCACGTGCTTTCGTGTGTCTTTGTGTTAAAAAAGTAGTACCTGCCGTGTGTTCTCGACTTCTTTCTTATCCACATGGCGAGGGCTGCAGCTTACTTTGAAACAGTGCGCGGTTACAAATGGTTCCTGCTTCTGCTCTTCAGAAATATCGCCGAATTCAAAATGCCTAGCCAAGGTTTTGTGCGCTCTACAAATAGCAGTTGGCTATTCGGTTCTTACGAATATCCTTGCATGCTTCTTGTACATGTATGCAGCATGCATGTAAGCCCAAGTGCATGTGTTTTCCTACTTGTTAATACCAATTCAAGCCTCCTTTATACCCGTAATCTCGGCTTATCAACAATTACTTCATGCCCCCATGGAGAAGGAAGAAAGAAAGGTTGTGTGGAAAATCGACATGTTTAAAATAGTGAAGCTGCTTCTTTCAACATTCGACGCAGATGCAATGCTGGAGAAGGAAAACATTGTTGCAGATGAACGGGCATTGTAAATACCAAGACATTTTCCATTACATATAATTAAAGCCAGTGCGTGACATAAGTAATAGTTTCTCTATGTGCAAGCATTTTTGCAAGTTACATACTCCGCTTGCATATTATGAATCCACAAGTAGCCTGCGTGCTGTATCTTATTCGACAGACACAAGAAGCACGGCTTCGCTGCGCCATTCAAGTGCAAAGAACTACTAATGCCTTTAACGGAGTCTTTTTCTGATCGTAAAGATGACAGAAAAAGTCTCAGGCAAAATGGCATACTGGGAGAGCATTTATTCACTTTTCTTCATTTCATGCTCAATGTACACGAGTCTTTCCTCCAGCGTGGGGTGGGAGTAGTTAATCATTGAGTAAAGGGCATCTGGACATATTATCTCCTTGTTGTCTTTGTGAAGCTTGACTAGCGCAGACCCTAAGTCCTTTCCATACCCCATCTGCACTGCAAAGCCGTCGGCTTGTCTTTCCCACTTTCGGCGCATTGTGTTTGCCACAAGCTTCATGGGAATATCGATGGCCGTCGACATGAACATGAAGTACATGATTTTGATTATGTCTTCCTCCTTTATCAGGTTTGTCACTAGGTTAAATATGTAGAGATACACAAACTCAGCAACTATGATCATTCCAAGCTGCTTCGGAAGGTGAAGAAGTTTGGCATGCCCAAACTCGTGACACAGGACAGCTAGAATCTGCCGATCTTCGGCCTTACTCAGCAGCGTATCAAATATCACTATTCTCTTCTCTTTGAAAAGCCCAGTGAAGTAGGCATTGGAGTGATGGCTTCTGGTTGATCCGTCCATTTTGAGTATCTTCTTGACTTTGAACTTCAGCCTGTCTGCTAGCTTTTTGATCTCCTCCTTCAGAGGGCCTTCATCCAGCTCCTCGAACCTGTTGAAGAGCGGCTGTACATAGTCTGGATATATAAGCATCATAAATATCTGAAAGACCACAATAAAGAAGAATACATAGAAGTAAAACGAAACGAACCTGGACATAATCCACAGCACAACGGAAAATGAGGCCATGTTAATCGCTGACGATATCATGATGTTCTTTAAAAAGTCTGTAGCAAATATTCTCAGTGTCATTGTGTTGAATCCATGCTTTGCCTCAATGTAGAAGCAGAAGAACAGGCTAAATGGAACGTCGATCACATCTAGCACAAGTGAGTACATTGCATAAAAAAGAGCCTGGTTGAGTACCGAGTATGGAAAGCAGAGCATGGAAAGCCCACTAGGAAGCAATTTGTAAGCAATCATTCCGCAGTCCACCACAAGCTTAACAAGGTCGTTTACTATTGTAAAATAAAGCTTTTCTAGGTTGTACGACTTGATTTTTTCAAGTTCTTCTGGGGAAAGGTACTTGGACTCCTTATCTATGTAAATCTTTCTGATCTGTCTTATCTTTAGATACAATGTAAACAGATAGTTCATGATAAATGTTGTTATGATAAATAGGCTGATCAAATCTAGTGACTCTAATGTTTTCCTCATTTTAGGGGCGCCGAAAAATATTTTGATATCAAAGTCATTGTGCAGTGATCTCAGAACGTAACATGCAGCAGGATATTGTTTCTAAATGGCTTGCAGCCTGTTTACAGTAGAAGCTTGTTAATAACAGTGTTATTCACCCATCAATAAATGAAAGAGACAATAGACCCTCACCAGCTTGAGAAGGATCTGGAGAGCGTTTGTCATCTTCCCAACCTCGAGAGCATTCATGGTTTTATCGGTTCACTGCCGTACCAGGACAAGTATGTTTTCATACTCAAGTTGAACCAGGCTCTTATATCCCTCATACTGCTTCAGAAGCACACCAGGAAATGTATGTGGATGCTTATGGATGTGCATTCGCATCATGGGTTTCCAATTGAAATCGGGTGGAGCCAGGTTGCCCAACTAGATGATTATCTGAAAGATGAGTGGATGTGGAACGAAATGAAGCGAAAATGTGCATTTATTCTTGTGGACGACGAGTTCAAGGAGACTCTGAGAAAGATCAAAGAGGAAGTTCAGAACATAAGCATTCAGCTTCAAACACAGGTAGAAATCAAGCCTTACGATAGGCTCATAGAAAAGATCAAAAGGCAAATGCTTTAGAAACGTGTATGTTTGTACAAATTCCACAAACATCGATTTAGTCATTAGTCTCTCTCAATCTTCTTGAAGGATACAACGCTGCAAGATGCTAGTACACATGTAACTGAATCAAGTGCTACCACTGGAATATGACTACTTTTAGGCCTAAGCTCCAGTGTAACAAGCGGTACACATAATTCTCAAGAATAAATGACTGTGCAATAGTGGTGGGCAAGTGTATACAGATATCTCGGCAAAATCTTTACAAACTCCATGTGGTACATGTCATTTTCAGCTTAGCTACTGGCACTGAATACACTTTGTTATTTCAGGATATATTTCTAACTAAAGTGTGCATTTTCCAAAAAATGAGAGATAGACCAGAAACAAACAAAGAAGCATCCCTTCTAAGCATGGGGTTGTTACGTTCTGTGAAAACCACAGACTGGGAAATGTTGTTGAAAGAAAAGGAGAAAATAAAGCTGAACGGTATTTCTCAGTTTGCACGTATGTACAGAAAATACAGGCACACAACTACAGGTAGTTATTGGGGCGACGAAATGGAGTTTATGATATGCACCAAAAGAGACAGGTACTATCTGGTTTTGTGCAACGAGTATCTTTTCACACAGAACATCTTTTCGAATCAGGCTCTCTCTATCGAGTACGCCAGATATATGCTGGAGATAATGCCTGAGGCACCATTTGAGATGACTTTAGAAAGTCTTCTGAACTTTGAGAGAAGCCTTGAGAACAGAAGAACACAGCTCTGGACTCAACTCGATCAAGCTGTTTTCGGCAGTTTTCCTCTCTTTATGAGCAGCTTTCCCAATCTGAAAGATTGCTACCTATCTGTGAATGCCACTGATGGAGATTACGGTGTAGACGATGCAGCAGGAAAACGATTGCAGGATGATGCCACGATGTCTCTTACATACAACATAACGCAGTCAACTGTTTTTCCCGACAATGCCATTTCCAGACACTGTAGATTTATCTCATTTACGAAAAATGTCATAAAGAGGAGAGGAAAGCCAGTGGAGGGGTATGTAAGAATAATGAAGGATATCAACACACAAGATACTGGCAACAAAGAGAAAGACGCTATACTCATAGACTCTATGGGTCAAGGAATGGGATGCTGCAGCCTGCAGGTGACAATACAGTACCAAGACCTAGATCAGGCACGGCTTCAGTACGATACGCTAGGTGTTCTTGCGCCCCTAATGCTTCGAATGAGCAGATCAACAGCTGTGGCAAACGGGTATCTTCTTAACACAGAGACAAGGTGGAACATCGTTGGATTTTCAGTGGATTGCAGAACAAGCTCAGAGAGAATGTGTGAGTATGAAAAGTCAGGCTATGAGATGGATTGTAAAGAGGAATGCAGCAGACATATCAGAAAAAGCAGGTTTTCGTCTATAGACATGTTTATAGCGCAAAATAAGATGAATAGAAGCGAATACAACGATGTTTACGTTCCAAACATCGCGAACTTCGTAGAAACACTTGTTTCGCATGGCGTAGACTTTCTCATGTCAAAGCACATAGGCTCTATGTTTGTGCGAGATCCTCTTCTCACATACGAACCGCCCGCCCAAAATTCAGACCGCCAGACGCATGACTACACAGACGATTTTGAGAACATACAAACCACTAACTGGAGATCTGTGCGTTTAAAAGTTCCATCTGGTTCAGAAAATCGCTACAATGGGTGGAAGGTTGAGTTCAGAACAATGGAGATTCAGCCAACGTCCTTTGAAAACGCTGCATTTGTGATTTTTGTTATTTTGCTAAGCAGAGCATCCATACATTATGGGTTCAATCTGTACATCCCCATGTCTCTAGTTGAGCACAACTTCGTCCAAGCAAGTAGGCTAAACAGAACTCCAGATGATTTCCATTCAGACCTGCAGCCCGACTCTGTTTTATTTTACTACCGGACAAACATATATGACAGTGGTCCCCCCCAAATCAGCAAAGGAACACTGAATGATATATTCAACGGCAATGAAAGCTATGAGGGACTCCTGAGTGTTGTATGGCGGTATGTCGACGAGGTTTTCATGACAAAAGGGCTAGACAGATACCTTGACTTTATTGCCCAAAAATGCAGTGGAAAGTATATTGCGGTGAGTGAGTATGTAAGGAAGTTCATTATGAATCACAGCATGTACAAAAGGGACTCGGTTGTGCATAGAGAAATAATAGACGACCTAATTTCACACATAAAGGATATCGAAGAGAAAAACGATCCTTCGTACCTAGCAGCTAGCTGAATGCTCATCTAAAATCCTTGTATTATACGGCAAACTGGTGGTCGATAGCAACGTGACTGTCGTTGAGCTTTTTCTTCATTTCTGATCGTTCTTCTATATACAAACCAATTTCCAACCCATAAAATGGTAAGTGAAAACAGCTAATTGCAAAGTCCAGGGGAACAAAGAAAGTAGGAATAGTTGGAAAGTACGGTGTCAGATATGGCTCTTCGCTTCGCAAGAGAATTAAGGCAATCGAGATATCGCAGCACGCAAAGTACGAATGCAAGGCCTGCGGTAAAACTAGTGTGAAGCGGGAGGTTGTCGGTATTTGGAAATGTAAGGCCTGTGCATTTACTTTTGCAGGTGGCGCATTTGCGCCAACAACATCTGCAGGAGCTCATTCAAACAGCATAACAAGGCAATAATAAATGCTCTTGCGCCAGTGATTGTGCTGTTCAATAGTTCTGTATTCTAGGAAATCTAAAACACATCTGATACATATGAAACCTGTAATGACAAAGCTTATAAGGACCAGCATTGAAATTTCATGCTTGTTTACTTACTGCTAGCCTCGTCCAAAGTTCTGTTTCCGCACCTTGAAGGAAACACAAGTCTCTACTCTACAGGAGACCCTGGTCTTCTTCTTGTCAACGTCAAATATCCAGACAAACCGCTGACGCTCTTTGACTACGTGAGAAAGAAACAGAACGTGTTACCTGTGGGTCTTCACGCAGTTGACGATGATGTGCTCAGATTTCAAGTATGGCACACGTATTATGAAGACAGAGGAAAGAAGTTTTGGCTTGAGCTTGAGTATGACCAGAGCATAAAAGTAAACCCAGGAGGCAACATGCTCCAGGGATATCGTGGAAGAACCGACTCTCCTTCAATGAATGCTGTTATGATAAACGACAGATACTTCAAGATTGTATCCGGGGGGCTATGTTTGGAGGTTGAAACTACAAAGAGTGTGTACAGAGACGCGTATCCTCTCAAGTTCAGGCGCTGTGCAGATGTCGATCTACAAGCCTTCACGTTCGTGAGCAAGATGAAAGCTCTGTGCGTCTTGCAGAATGAGTTGTGTCCAAACGACAAGGACGACGTGTATGCAGCAGAGGCGATAGCATTGAACAGGCTGTTGCATTTTGCAGCACTTGCACCTGTCGATAGATCCGATACGCACTAGGGCCAAAATAAACGACTGTTGCTCTTATCTGCTTGAATGCACATGTAGTAGTCTTCACTTTGCCAATGGTGTGCTCACATTCATGCCACTAGCGAATAACCACAAGAACGGCTTTTGCGTGCGTTTACACACATGCACAAAAAGTTTTGCTGGACCAGATAGAATGAATTTTATGAATATACCAACCTAAAACTAGAAAACAGATACGCATCTCTTTCAATAGAAACTGACACTAAAAAGCTAAGCGTTGTGCTACAATGCAGGACAGATGAATTGCTAGATTGCAAAATGCTATGCTTCCTGTATGAGAAGCAGTGTGGTTTATTCTGCACAGAGGACCAACATATAGGTCGCTTTGGAATTAAAACTCAAACACCTGAAACATATTCTCCACAACACCTATAGACTGACAACTGCTATTTGTATTTGCACTGATGAAATACAAAACAGGTTCTATTTCTCACTGAGTGCAGACGAACCAATCTTATCTTCTGAATGCTGAAACAACCATTCTGTATGTAGAATATAAGGTAAACTTTCTATGTTAAGAATGCTCTTGTTTGTGTTTATATGCACGCTGTATTCAGAAAATACTAACGGAAAGATTAACGAGATCTCATATTTCTTAGATAAAGACCTCCACATTCTTTTCTCCGCATACATGCACATGGAGCTTGCGGAAAAGACAGTGACAGGCGAGATTAGTGGTGTAAACCGGCTTGTGGATGCCCGAGAATTCAAATACGATGATAGAGTCACCATAACAAAGAATGGTCCCGGGTATGAAATCAAAATAGGAAAGTCTAAGATTTGCAGAAACAAGACGGATGTTGTGAAATGCCAAGACGGCAGTAGTGTTTGGAACATAGAGCCAAGAACGTTTGGATTTAACATATCCCAGGACGGACTTTGTATAACACAGATTGATGAGAATCCTCTCAAGCTCAAGCGATGCACTGGTGAGGACGACCAACTTTTTACCTTTAAGGTAGCTGGCGGGCGAGACAGATGCGAAGAAGCTGCACTTTTTGATGATGAGGGCCGTGTTGAAAAGAAGATGATAATTCCAGACATTCACATTTACCCTGTGTCTGACGTGCACGAAATGGGCCATAGTGAAAGTATTCGCACCTCTGAATACAGCATTGCGAGTAGTTCAGACGCATTAGACTATGAAACAACTACAGAAAAAGAGACCATTCCTGAAATACGGAGCCGCCAAAAAACCCCGGTAATAATACACGAACACAGAGATTCTGATTTTGTTCTACCAAGACGCAAGATAAGAATCCTCAGAAATGCTTACATAAATCGTGAGCATAGCAAAAATCACGATGTACTTCCGAAGCACGCTCTAAAGCGCCACAGAGAAGTACCTGTATTTCACAGGCACATAATACGCAAAGACACATTGCCAACACACAGGTACATTAGCCCGTCTTATGGAAACTTCAGTCCTCGAAGACAAAAGAGTAGCGATGACTCTCAAAAGTCAGTTAAAGTGAGTCTAGATTTAGAAAATAACGATTTGAATCTGCATTTGCATGATGATCCGTCTTTTTCAGATGACTTACATTTACAAAAGGCACCAGGCGTGTTTGTAGAACGGCGCAAGCACACAAAATACAAGCACAGAAAGGAAAACATGTACTTAGAGAGAGGTGTTAGAAACACTGACAAGTTTTTGTTTCAATAAAATGTAAAATGAGCACACTTTCATACTGGAAAAAAACAGGAGCTTGTCTGCGTGCTTTGGCCAAAAGCCACGCTCTGCAAATATGCGTCACTGTGTGTTGTGTGAAACTGTTTTGTATTTGAAACTACTGGTTATATATGCACCCCTGAGCAACAACTAGTCATCTTATAATGATAATCATTCTGTATGCTCTCACTGTTTTTTCAGAACACATAGACGATATCATAAATAAAGAGTTAAGAATCGTGTTTCCATCATATTTGGAGTACTTTCTAGCAGACAATATGAGAGACCTTGGCGACGAGCCATTTGTTGTTGTAAGTGAGGATTCATACACAAGTGCCTTAAGCTACGTATCAAAGCTTCAGAGAGACGGCCGAATGTTTGCAATAACTGTTGGTGAGTGGAAGGTGTGCGAGAGAAGCAAGCGCATAGTCAAATGCGATGCAGAGACTGATCTGTGGGAGGTAAGACCGGTGAAATATGGATTTAACATTGTTAGAAACGAGAACTGCGTGACATTTGGCGAAGAGGGCCTCGTGATGATGCCCTGTACGATGTCTAAGAGACAGGTTGTTGATTTTCAAGTTATTCCTGAGATACTTCAATGCTTTGAACGGTCAGGAAACCTGCTGGAGCCACCAGCTACGAACGAAGAGAGGCGATTGAGAAGGCTTCTAGGCAGAAAAATGAAAAGGCCAAGTCCAGCACTTGTGAATGAGATTAATAGGGCAAACATAGCGCCAAAAACATTTGAGGATTTTTTGAAAAAGATGAGATTTGACAGAAAGAAGATGGAAAGGGCACAAGATACACTCAAGAAGCTCTGGGAAAAAACCTACATGAAAAAGCTACCTGGAATGTGGAAGGGAGGATGGTCCAAGCTATTTTGCACTTAGCATGTGCTTTGTCTACAAGTGCAACGCTTTTTGAAAAACACAAAGTACGACTGGAACACAGAAGTTTTATGTAAGAACATGCAATACTGAAACAAAAATTTGCATTAAAGGCAGAGGTTTTACATTTAAATGCTCTTTATTTTTGCTTTCCTACTATGTCTAGTGCACTCGGACCTTATTCGCCTGAAGTTTGTTGCAAACAACCATCTGTACTTGGCCCTGGACAGAACATTCCTTGCTGAACCAAAGTTTGTTCCCGTGAGCAGACACTGGACACAGGTGCTTCCCAACTATTGCGGAGTTGCATCCAGAAGAAACATCGACAATAACTTCAACGAGCTTTTCTTCTGTGGCTTCAAAATGTGCTATGACGAAGGCCAAAACACCGTGCGCGGGTGCAAGGGAAACGAACATGACACGATGTGGGAGCTTGTTCTCGTGGACGATAACACATATGTGATAAAGAACAGTGAAAATTGTATAACGCTCATAGGAGAGTCAAGAGTGGAAATGAAGAGGTGCTCTACGAAGAATATCGAACAAATGTTTATCGTTGAGCCATACGACAGAAAAAAACCCATACGAGTCGACACAGACGTGCCACTAGCTGTTCGTGAGCTGAACATACGCAACCAGATGAGAGCAAACGAAGAGTTCTTCAGAAGAGAGTCGCTTCTTGTATAGCCTGTTCTTTCTCCACGTACCGGCCTACAGATAGAATGGGCTTTCTTTGCTACCATGTATGCTATTCGTACTCAAAAGCCCTAAGTAAATAGCGGTTCACTTACCTTAAGCTTCTCAACAAGCATGCAGTATTCACCGTACTCCATGGAAACAATGAGGTGGTTGAGACTATCGCACGCAGCCTCCTGCTCAGCACAGACTAAAAAACACCCGTCTCTGCTAGCAAAGTGCACGAGACCCACCTTAATTGCAAATGCCAGGTAAAAGATATTCTCTACAGTTCTTGAATACGAAGTGGGATCAATGACAAGACGGTAGTAGTCAACCTCGCGCATTTCATGTACAGCTTTTTTGATTTTCTTTACAAGAGTCAGCGTTCCGTCGTCGTCCTCTGCTGAAAATATTCTGAGAGGAAAGTCGGCCGAGGTGTCCTCAACCTTAGCTGTACATCTCTGCTTTTGATGCGTTTCCTTAGCAACAGGCCTCAGGCACAACTGGTGGACAAACTCTACGCCCACAAATCTGCTCTTCGCAAACTGCAAGTAGTCTTCGATAACGCGAATGCGGGATTGCTTATGCCTGATTACAAGCTCCACAAACTTCTCGGTTGTCATTCTATCGCTCATGCATTGCTTTTCAAAGGACACAGATGATATTTTTGCAGACTCGTTTGATATTCTTGCATCTAATTTCAGGTCCCACGGCTTTTTTATTTGGAGAAACAAGCTCTCAGTATTTTTTATCAAATTATCCATTTCTTCGCTGTCTCTTTGTGTCAAGTTCTCCTTGTTTGTGCGCATTTTCTTGAGCAAATCAAGATACTTGATCTTCAAGCTTTGAGAGCTGCTCTGAGATGCGTTTTCCATGGGAAGCTTTTTCATAAAAGTTTAGCTTATAGAGTATCAAAAGATGTAGACTCATTAACCACAAATCTCAGTTAGGCGAGTTGTGCACCCCCATAGAGCTTTTACACTATAATGTAGCTAAACCCTGATTTTAATATGTTTTTTGTGTATTCACATTACAAGAAAAGGCGGGATCTGGAGCCACTACTGAGACATGTGAAGGAAGAACTAGAATGCACTGAGAATGCAGAACATTCAGGGCTGCATGGTATTTTCGTTCTAGGAGGAGACGGCACGTTGCTTCACATGGTTTCGCAACTTGAAGGTAGACTTCCAATAATATATGCATTTAATTGTGGAAGCTACGGGTTCTTAACACCCTTTCAGTCAGACCAAGTGGCTGATGTCGTCTCCAAAATCAAAGGTGGCTTTCCATTTGAGGTCATAGAGAGGGCCATGCTGGAAGTAGCAGGACATGGCCGCGCTCTTAACGACATTCTTATAACTAGATGCAACCATGGCAAACTGAATAGGTTTGGCATACATATTAATGGATACCTCATAGGGGAGGTTAGATGCGACGGGGTTTTGTTATCCACTGTTTCCGGCTCTTCCGCATACAACTACTCCTGCGGTGGACCCATTCTATCCAACTCGTGTGACTCGTTTGTTCTGAACCTCATCAACCCCTGCCAGCTTCACTGCAGGCCCATCGTTCTTGGAAGACAAGACGATGTTAGGATAGTTGTTTTGGACAATCTGCACGACGACTCAAAGCCGCTCTGTGTTATCGACGGCCACAAATACATTTCAAACGTGTGCGAGCTTTCGATAAGAATGTCGTGCGACCCTGCTATGTTTGCTTCATTTGAGCCGCAAGAGAGACGATTTTCGCAGGACATCAACAGGCTATACCGTTTGGTATAATGCGTCCGTTTTACAGAAGACTTTGGTGTCTTGTTGTTTCATCTCTTTCTGCTAATACTTGCTGTTTCAGAGTGAGAAAATCATGAAACACATTGCTCTAAATTTATAAAACACGTGTAAACAAGACACATGTTTGGCAGACATGCTCTCTGTGTCACAGTGGCTTTTGCATATGCAGCAGCCTCACGAAAGTCTCTTACAATCGTTAGTCTTATAGACAACGAGCCAATGACAAAGAATGGTAGGTTCGGAAGTGAAGAGAGCGACCAGGTTGAGGAATTCAAAGCAGAAATAGTGACTCCAAAAATAAAGATATGGAACAGCGAAGACATGGTACTTCATGTGATAAACAAGGCATTGCGATGGGAAGCAAATAGCGACCGGGAAAGTGCCTTGTGGACGTATGTGCCGGTAAGCAACGAGGGTGGAATGCTCAGTGGAAAGGGCGGCCTGTGTCTTTTCAGAGACGAGGACCTTGTATCACTGAGGGAGTGTCCTGATAATCCTAGTAGCCTAGTAAGCGAGTACATGTTCAAGCTTGATATCGAAACAAACCCAAACGATTTAAAAAGATGTGAAAGAGTTATCGTTGAAAATCAGGAGGAGAAAGGTAGAAAAAAGGAAACGAGCGATGTAAGAAGCCATGGGAATGGTGGATCAGGAATAAAGAATAGAAGCTCTACACAACCCATAGAAAAAAACAACCTTGATCCTAAAAGAGGTGCGCGCGAAAATGCTGACCGCGGTAGCACATCTGATGTAGGTGGTGGAAAGAGAGGGCCTAGGTATCCCAAAGACGACAGCAGGCGAAATTACGATGACAAAGACAGCAGCAACGAATATCCAAGACAAAGAGATAGAGATATGCAGGACGAGCCACCAAGCACATACAGATACTCAGAACGAGATTCTAGAAACGGCGAGTATGTTGGAAAGCCACGCGTTTCAGAGAGAAGGTTTCCTGAGGATATTGGCCGAGGAGACTCTGCTGACCCAGAGAGAGACAGCCGGTACTTTGACAAGGATTTTCAAAGAGAACACAGTAGCCAGGGCAACTTTATGAAAGGTGGACAAGATGGAGCCTATAGAGGGGACGCAAAAAACAGAATGGTGCCAAAAGAACAGAACAGGGACTATGGCAGACAAGGCACGGGCGTCTCGTGCAGAGACGATCCTTTTTCCTGTGGCTTGCTCCCTGAAAATGGTAGAAAACCCCCACAGGGAAATACTCTAGACGAGAATGCACTAAGCACACTTATTCAACTTATAAAAAAATTTCAGCAGGAAAGGCTAAGCAATGGGTCAAACACACAACATGCCTAGCTAGTTTCTTAAGTATGCTTGAATACAGGGGTTGTTCGGCTACGGACTCGCTATGAGTTTCAAGTGCAAAGTGCTGTGGCAACACAATACAAACATAACACGCATAGAAGCTAACATTCATGATGTTGTAGCTAACAGGAATACAGACTACAGCCTTGGTGCCCTCTGGAGCAAAGATATGACTAAACTCTTATATTTGAAAGATCTGTTCTATTCCTACATGAATAGCATCATCTTTGCTAGTTTCATTGTACAGATTCAATTATTCTCGTCCGAATGTTGTGGAGTGTGTCTCTTCCACAGTTACGATTGAAACATGTGCTGAAAAGAGTCCTATGGCTTTCATCTGTTCTGCATTTATGAAACACACGTTTTCCATAAAAATAAAGATAGGCACATGCGCGTGATGTATTTGACTCTTTATTTTCTGGCTGCAGAAGCCCTAATAGCATCCAGATCCATACTGTACATACAATCAGCAGAGGACGGAAAGTACTTGAATCTAAGTGGGAACTTTGAAGATTTCGAAGAAATAAAACATCAGTTTCAATCTGAGCTAAAGACAGAAAAGGGAGAGCCTCCGTACATGAAAATTAGAAATGGAGAAAACAGATACCTTTCTGTGAAGGACAACACACTTATTTGGACAAACGAAGACCTTGGTTTAAAGTGGTACAGCACATTTGTAAAAACAAATGAGGTAATGCTGAGTGAGCAAAATGGAAAGTGTTTTGCAAGAGAAGGGTCTCAAATTACCTTGAAAAGCTGCGAAGACATTGAAAACGATGATGACGTGTCTCATTTTAAGCTTCTACTTGCTCCGACGCCGCAAGAGATAAAGCATGCACGCTCTGTTTTGAAAGAGAACAAGGAGCAAAGTAGAATGCTCTCTCGAGAGAATAACAATGCAAGAAGAGGAGAAGGCAGAAGTATGAGCGGCACTCGAAGCGGCATCAGTGACTCGCTCACGTGTCCGATGAGGAAATTGCCAGATGGTGGCCTCGACCCAGAAAGTCCAGGAAGATACGGTAAAGACGACAGCAGTCCAGACAACCTGTTAAGAAATTGGGTAGAAAATGACTACACACCTGAGAGAGATGCAAAAGTGCCGCCAAGGGGCGTAGAGAGTACTCCCCAAGGTCGAGTTTTATTAGAAGGTCCTGCGAAAGATAGAGATTTGGATAGCACACCTCGAAGCAGCACGTGCAGGGCTCTGGAAAGAGAGCGGGGCAATTCAGGTGACCCGTATAGCGTTCAGGACTACACCAAGGCACTGAATATTGCGCGAAGGTATGCAGAGGATCAGGCAGGTCAGAACACGATGCCTCTTTCAAAAGCCGATGAACACGATGAAATTTCAAGTGATCCAATCAAAGCGTTAAACGATCTCAAGAAAATGCTGGAAAAGAATCAAAGAAAGGTGCTCAGTGAGGCAGTGAAGCAAAAGGAAAAAGTAAAGAATGATGTTGACAAGAAGAGAGAGGAGGTATTGAAACAGTTGTTGGACGACATCTCAAAGCTGCAAAGAGAAAAAGAGGGACGCATGATCAGACATGCAGCAGTAAGTATGGGAGACGGCCGTTTTCCAGTAGAATCGTCGGAAGACAAGCACAATAACGACCAATACAATGATCTTAAGATGATAAAAGAAACACTGCAGAAGTTACAGGAGCAGCTTGATCCTCTGTTGAGGAGAGAGAGATGAGTACTTCAAACCTGTCAAATTATGAAAATCGTGCAGGCTAATTACTCAGCAGACAAGCTCACTTCTGTCTATTTTTATTACTTGCAGCAGCCACTTTAGTACAAATAAAGCATTTTGTGAACGGTTCTTGCAAGAGATGTGATATCAAGTGCATTTTTAGAAGGAATTATTTCTGTGCATGTTCGTGCACACAACCTCAAACACATTTTGTGACTCGTTACAAAGCTTTCTGCCCGCTACATTTGCAGCACAGATGCATGCACTCATTAACACGAGCATTCGTTGACAGGGGATATCTTCTCTATGCATGGCACTTGAGTGCTGGCTGTAATGTCTTATATGACACTAACTTCCTAGGTAGGGCGGCAAGTACATGTAAACAAGGGTATTTGTAGATCTTCCTTATAGAAAGTTGTGCATGGTGTACCAGACGATAAATTGAAAAGAGAGTTTGAGACGAAAATGTGAAACACTTTTCAATCTCGCTCTATTTATTTCCATATGCAGCGTTCACATGCATACTCACGTTGGGACACTGAATGTTTTTTGTTTTGCTCTGGCGTGCCTATGCAAGATTCCCATAAAAATACAATCTACCGTTGATGACCGGTACCTGGATTTATCAGGAGAGTTTGTAAAGAAAGAAAACCAGAGAACTAGGTTTTATGCAGAGATTGTGAACGAAGACCCAGAAGACTTTAGGTTCAGAATTGTAGATGGGAGGGGAAGAGCACTAAATGTCAGGCAGAAGGACCAGCGTCTTGTATGGACAAGGCCCAAGGACGATGGCACAGTGTGGTCTGTGCGCAAACTTCCGGACAGAGAAACGGGGTATGTGATGACCGACACCTGTCTCTGTCTAAAGCACTCTCCCGACAAAGTGTATCTGGAGATGTGTCCCAAGTCAAAAAGTACAGCAGCCTGCCCTGACTACATCTTCAAGGTGTCTTTCAAGTTCAATAAGAGGAAGCTTGGCGAGTGCCGCATGGTTCTGGCGGCTGAAAGGAATTGCAAAGCTGCGGAAAATGCAAAGGCAATTGCTGATTGCGCAAGGACATTCTGCAGTGGTAGAAGATCGTCAGTACGAGCTGAATGCAGCACTTGCAAAAAGATTGGATGCTGCAAGCCAGGGCCAGACGCTGTTCGCGTGATTGACGCAAGAAAAGCACTAAGCAATAGTCCATGTGAGTGCAACGACAGCTCAAACAGACACACAAATCCATTGGCGATATCAAATGTTCCAACAAGTGCCAGAAGTCCAAGAGGAATGTGCAGCAAAAGCGGGGCATCTACAAACCCTAAGTTGAACATGGTTCTGCAGGAATATGGCGATGCGTATGAACTTTCAGAACTTGGCGGCGATAGTAAAGTAGAAGAAAGTAAGAGAAAGAATGACATATTAAGCAGTATCGCAGGTGGTCAAAAGCAGAGAGAAAATATCGTTCATAGTGATGAAGAGATTCCAAGCAGAAGACAGTATCTCGTATTGAATTCACAGGAGAACAGCAATGTATCTGGAAACAGTCTGGATAGTGCTGCTGTTAAGGAGATCATCAACGCAATTACAGTTCTCAATGGCGACGGAGAAAAGAATGCTCAGAACAGTCTGGAAAGTGTGAAAAATGCCCTGATAAAGAATCTTTCTAGCGAGACTCTTGAAGCTATGGCAAAGGAAAAGAGAAAGCTCGAGGATGACGCGGCACTGAAGATTGGAATACTAAGTAAGCAACTTGCAGAGTCAAAGGACAGAGATGGTCTCTCGAGGACGTCTTCACAGAATAAAAGAAGCTCTGCAGAAAACATGCTGGAAAGAATAACAATGGCAGCAGCAGACACAAGATATTCGAGTGATAAAACGACAAGAAGAATAAACAACGTGGCTGGCGAGCCTGACAACATATCGAAGGTGTTTGGCGACCGCGAAACTAAGAAAAAGGAAGAGTCTGTCACGAACAGCATGGGAGAGATTGCAAGTCTTGCGAAGAGTCTTGCGCCGCCACAGGTCTCACTTGCCACAAGCATTCTGTCAAAGCTTGGAATATGATCGTTTGCTGCAATATAGGACAATTCTCAGGAGCTCGCAACGTTGCAAAAAGCTTTCCAGCCTAGTGAACCAATAGGATACTAACTTACAAACATACATTGCAAGACAACACAACGATAAAGTTGATGTAACAAAAGGTATGCCCAAAGATTGTGATTGTGTTCGTGCAGCCCTAATCAACCAACAAATTATTCCTAAAGAGTGCATCATGCCTTTAAAAAACACTTTGCCTATTTGTACAGCATTAGCTTGTACACGAGACAAAATTTTCTGAAACGATGTTTTAAACTTTGCACAAAAACTTGTATGAGACTATTTACATGATTCTTGCCATTCTCCCTCTTGTCTGTTGTAGTGCATCAGTTGTGAAGATTTTGCAAGGTGAAGGTGGTGAAAACGCAGTAGCACTGGCTGCAGACGGAAACAAGCTTGTGGCCACGCGAAACCTCGGCGATGAGAGATCAGAATTCATCATTAGCAAGATCAGTGAAGCTGCAGAGCCTGCCATTGAGATAAGCCCGATCGCAGCGCCAAAGAAGAAGCTGGTGGTGGGGCCTGACAATGCAATACGAATATCCTCTGGAGACGAAAGACAGAGGCCATGGTCTGTTAAGAAGGAAGGTGAAATGCACAAACTTGTTGTTGGCAACATGTGCATGAGCCTCCGTGGCCGAACGGCAATAATGGAGATCTGCCAGCGAAACAAACCGTCCCAGGCATTCATGATAACTTCAGGCGACGAGGACTCAAAAGAATGCTCTAACAGCAGCGACTGCGAGCAGGACTACCATGATCACAAGCACATTGTGCATCATCATGTCGGTGACGGCAGCGATGGGGCACACCACAGGCCAAGTGCTGCAAAACGCCGCCACTACGGACTGGCGTCGAGTGATGAAGCAGAATATGTGCATATTGTGGACAATAAACCTGAGACTGTCACAGATGTGGTTGTTAAGACAAGCTACAAGACGATTACTCTCCACACGACATCGACTGTGACTAGCACAGTAAGCTCTTTTGAGGTAGACACCTGTACTCCTCGCACGGGATGGCGAAGCCTGAGCAGAAACAAGAATTTGAAGTTTCCAAAGAGTGTGATCGTGCATGTACACGAGGAAGCGAACGATGAAGTATCTCTCGAGGCAGAGCCGGAAAAGACACTCAGTAAAGGTACAAACTTTGTGCAGAATGTTGTCTGTGCGAAGAAAGATCATGATATAGTGTCCGAAAGTTCTTCAGAAAACGGGCTCGAAGACCTCATAAAGGTGTTTAACGAAAATGACAGGCATTCGGGGTTCATTGACATAAGAGCGCCGAGAATTTTCACCGCTAAGTGCGACAAGACGCCCACCAAGAAGTAGCAGTGCTCTCTCTTATCCTGGTGATGCCTGCCAGCTTCTCCGGGGAGTTTTTTCGACACTGGAATGTCTGTGTTTGGACCAGGATATTGAAATGAATAGTACACGGTAGCTCTTTTGATAAGCCTGTTTCTTTACAGACAAGCATCCGATAATGCTAATACTTAGGGTATTCGTGTGTATTGCGAGTCACTCACTCTGCAGCCTACCATTCAGGCCATAGCAGCTGAACCAAGTGCAAGGATTCGAAAACATCTGCTCTATGAGCGTACTGTTCTCGATCGGTCTAGGTCCACTCTTCTTCAAAGACAGCACGGAGCATCTACACTCAAGAAGACACTGCAGCGATAGGTTCTGAGCGGTACTCAACGTTTCAGTGACAGGTAACCCCTAGATTTAGATTTGTGCGAATGCCTCTAACCGTTGTGAAACAGGGTACCCGATTTTAGCATTCTCCAGGCAGGAAGTACAGGAATGATAAGAATAAGAATGGATGAAGTGTTTCGCACACTTTGTGTGCTACTTGTGTGTATTTCAGACGCAGCTTGTCTGGAGGAAAGAGGATGTATTCTTTCAGTAGAGGCACAGGAATTTGTATCTTTCGATCCCGAGTCAAAGCACGTATTTCTAGAGCACACACACGAACCAAAGCGGTTTGTCGTATCAGAGTACAAGAAAAATGGCACAGTGCAGGAGGTTGTTGGTGTTCCCGAGCTAAACCAGTTTTTTGGTGTGTCCGGAAATGTACTGTCGCTTGTCAGCGTTGATGATGACTTTCTATACCTACACCGCGTGCCTCAGAACCTTGTGAAGATGCGCACACAAAGAAGATGTGTCTGCACAAGTTACAGCAAGAGGCATCTCCTGCTTGAGAAGTGCGACTTCTACGAGGACGACATCGGGCAGTACTTTGCGTGGATCGAGACCAGCATCTGCAACGATGTTAGCGAGGTGCTCATGAGACTGAAGAGTCAGAACCGCCTGATCAAGAAAAGCCTTCTCAGACGGCTTGCTGACGAGATCGCGCACAGGGCTGACTCTGACGATGAGGGCAAGCACGAGAGGTTGCATAGAAGACACCGGAGCCGCCTTCCTGCAATAGACGAGGAAAAGTCTAGCGAGCAGATGCTGCCAGCCTTTTTCAGAAAGGGAGCACAGGAAGGTGTGCGCAGGGTGCTTGGCAGCCTTGGTTCTACGAACTCTAAAAAGCACGTGAAAAGAACGCAGATAATGCACAGAGACAGAAATAGAAAGAGAAGCGACGAAAAGACAAAAAACTTGCATGTTTCATATATTTACAACGAGCCATTTGATGTTTCCGAAAGCAAAGACAACATATCGGATGACTGTATGGACATGATGGAGACTAAAAACGAGCACGAATCAGGCAGCAGGGAGTTTTCTCTGTCAAACATGTCAAATCGCATTTTATCTGAGGAAGCTTGCAACATGCTGCGCCTTTAGGCGAGGCCACAAGCCTCTTTATTTCCAGCAGCCGGTCTTTTCGGAATAAACGTGTATTGATTAAACACAGGTTACAGACTGTGCACGTTTCAGACGGGAATAAAGCTGCATAGGCCCTTGCAATGTGGAAACCGGAAGCTACGGTGCAGCTGCACCTCAAACCGGTCCAGTATTTCTTGCTACAAAATTGTCACGGAAACGCGAATGCAGGAGGTAAAAGGAAGCGAGACACACGGCCACTGTTTCTATGATAGCTTTCATCATATTTGTAGGCCTTGTGCGTCTTCTTGAGGAAGAGGGCTACTTGTACTCGGTGCACACGAGGAAGTTTCTGACGTACAAGCCGGTCTCAAAGGAATCCCGAATATTTCTGGCACGGAAGGACAAAAGGCCCAAGAAGTTTCAAATAAGCGAGCACTCTGGCAGACACTCGGGCTCTCTGAGAATAACGCCAGCGGAGAGGGACGTGAACAGCTTGGTTCTGGACAGAAGCGGGTACAACGCAGACCTGATACAGTACGAAGAAAACGGAGGAGAGAACCAGATATGGTGGCTGGCACTCGTTCCGAGAGCGATGGTAAAGCTCTGGGTATCTGGAGAGTGCATAGAGGCGCGAAGCGACAGCTACTATCTTAAAGCGGTGGAATGCGATAACTTCGAGAATGCGCCAGGACAGTATTTCAGATGGGTGCCTGTGCAGCTGGAGAGGTTTCTGAGAAAGGCGGAGCGTGACCGTGAATACGGAAGACGTCCGCGAGAGGCGAAACACCGTGAGTACCGCCCACAGCGCATGCGCGTCCACGAGGACCCAAACGCAGGCTACGAAGACCTGCCCTTCTCTGATTTCGAGCCTTATGGTGACCGTCCGCACCATCATAGCGACTACTTCGAGGAGCGCGGCAGGCCGCGGAGAACGAGTGGCTGCGAAAGCTGCAGAAACACGTGCAGACCCCGTGCAAACAGCTACGACATGGAAGATGACGAGCTACTTGAGCGAATATACGAGTTCGACAAGTTCACTGCGGGAAGCCTTTTTTCGTACTGAGCGACGTTTATTTGCGCGCGGCAAGCCACGGTGTTCGGCAGCCCCATCACAAGCATCTTCCCGAAATTGAGCAGATGAAAGTACAAATCCAACATAACGAATTAAAATGATTTTTCAGGATGACACGGCACATTCCGTGGAATCATTGTTCAAGACTGAGACTCGTTGTATTCCCAGAGACATGGCGCTCTCGCATTTTCAGGCTTCTTCGTTGTATTTGAGGAAGGTGACGTCATATTTTGCATTTTCGTCTTTATAAACAAAAACAAAAAGATGTTGGATGGAGAGACTGTCCCAAAATGAAATACTTCGAAGCTCTTCTCGCACATTCCTGCAGCGCAGCCACGTTCAGCAGCCAAAACGCTCCAAGACCAAGCTGTGGCCTCTTGTATGTGCGTTTTGCACGTGCCTGATACCAAACTGCCTGCTCAGCCTCTTTGGAATGAAGACGCCCAGTGTCCAGAACGCCTGGAGAGAGAAGTACACGCTCTGTGTGATGATATTTCTTTCGTGCTGCCTGCTTGCGTTTCTGACATACGGAATGAACCTCATCGTGTGCCGGTCCTCAAACCAGTACGTGTACTCTGCACTGCACAGGGCAAAGCTCAAGAGACAGTTTATCATTGCAAATGGCCGCATTAGCTACATAAGTCCTGATTGCGACGTGCAAATAAAACGAGAGCTCAAAAACCTTTCACACTGTTTTGACAAAAAAATAAGAAGCTGCCAGAGGAGGTTCGGAGGAAGCGTGTGTAAGGCGGGTCCCTACGACCTGAGCAAGGAGGACGTGGAGGTGATAGCGCCGATACACTTTACATGGGAAGATGTCCAGAATCTCAAGCTGATCGTGATTAACAACAAAGTGTACGACCCGACACACAACATCGAGCCTTACTACGCAAAGTTCATAAGAGAGAGGCAGGGAAGTGACGGAACAAGCGAATTCAAGAAGATGGGCCGTGATGAGCAGGAATGCTTCACATCGACGTTCTACGCGGGTGAAATTGCAAGCAAAAGTTCGGGATGCCTCGTTGCAGACTTTCTTCTGTATCTGAGCACAGTTGCCATCTTTGGGTTGATTATCTCGCGCTTTCTTCTGGCAACTTTCTACTCGACTTACATCAAGATGCGAATGAAAAGGATGAAAAGCCCGCTGAACACACCCACGCTGTGTCTTGTAACGTGCTACTCCGAAGGAAGGGAAGGTTTGAAGTCTACGCTTGACAGCCTCTCTGAGCAGGATTATGAGCACAAGCTGATATTTGTGGTTGCAGATGGGCTGATTAAGGGCAGCGACAACGAGAAGACGACGCCTGAGATATTGATGGACCTGATGGAGATCGACAACACGCTTCCGATAACTCCGCAGGACTACATAGCGCTTGCCAAGGGAGCAAACAGACACAACAGGGCGAAGGTGTATCCGGGCTACTACAACACGCTAAAGTCCCGTACGAGGATGATTCTTGTTGTGAAGTGCGGAAACGATGGGGAGAAGGTGAAACCGGGCAATCGGGGAAAGCGCGACAGCCAGGTGATTCTAATGTCCTTCTACTCGAAACTCCTTTACGACGACCGGTTCAGCAATCTGGACTACGACATCTACAAGAAGATAAAATACTTGACAAAGATCGACCCGGCGAAGTTTGAGCTGGTGCTCATGGTGGATGCAGACACGATTGTCAAGAGCGACGCGCTGACAAAATTCGTCTCTGTTTTCGAGGAGGATCCAAAAATCATGGGAATGTGCGGAGAGACAAAGATACTCAACAAGTGCGAGAGCTGGGTCACAATGATTCAGGTGTTTGAGTACTACATAAGCCACCACCTGACAAAGTCCTTTGAGAGCGTCTTTGGAGGCGTCACCTGCCTGCCGGGCTGCTTCTGCATGTACCGCATGTGCTCGATACAGTTTATCAGCGGAAAAAGAGTGCTGACGCCGATTCTTGCAAACGCCTTCATTCTCAACGCGTACTCCATCTTCGAGACAAACACGCTTCACCAGAAGAACCTTCTCCTCCTCGGTGAAGACAGGTACCTGACAACAATTCTTCTCAAGAACTTCTACCGGCGAAAAATCGTATTTATTCCAAGTGCACAGTGCGAGACATTTGTTCCTTCGACATTTCGAATTCTTCTGAGCCAGAGGCGGCGATGGATAAACTCGACGATACACAACCTGTTTGAGCTTGTCATAGTCGACCGACTTTGCGGCACGTTCTGCTGCTCCATGCAGTTTGTCGTACTGATGGAGCTGTTTGGAACGCTTGTGCTTCCCGCCGCGATTATTTTCACAGGAGTCCTTCTCGTATCGTCGATACTTATCAAGCCAGAGTGGATTCCTCTTATCATGCTCGTAGGAATTCTCGGGCTTCCTGCCGTCCTAATCTTCCTTACAACGCGCGAGATTAGCTATGTGTTCTGGCTGATCGTCTACATATTTTCCCTTCCAGTGTGGAACTTCATCCTTCCTGTCTACTCGTTCTGGCACTTTGACGACTTCAGCTGGGGAGAGACGAGAAGAATTGAGGGCGAAGACGCGAGCCACGGCGACGACGAGGGGGAGTTTGACGTTTCAAAGGTGTCTCTCAAGCATCTAAGCAAATTCCAGGAAGGCTGAGGACAAGCTTTGCTATTCAAAGCCTCCTACTGAGATCGAAGTGCAGTGGAATTCGAAAAATGCAGACACTTGCTTTCGCTCTCCAAATGGCCTTTCTTGCCTGTAAATTCCTCGCATGTTGCAGCGAGACATGCTGTAAAAAATTTAGCCCCAATGATGAACAGGCTGGCAGCCACGTGCAAAGCCATAAATAACGCAAACAGGAGTGGAAAGCGCCAGGTGTTGATACGGTTCGTGACAAAAACAACAAGAAAGTTTCTTGAGAAGATGCAGGTCTGTGGATACATCTCCACGCTGACATACATAGATGACCACCGCCAGGGGAAGGTCATAATTGGTCTGAACGGACGCCTGAACAAATGCGGTGCAATCTGCCCCAACTATTGCTTGACGCTCAAAGACGTGGAGAAGTTCAAAGACAAGATTCTCCCGGCAAGGCAGTTTGGACATCTCATTTTGAACACTTCAAAGGGCATGATCGACCACAACGAGTGTGTCACAATGAAGTCCGGCGGTGAAGTTCTCGGATTTTTCTATTAAATTTGGTTATACAGTGCTTCTTCTTATAGCAGCCATGCAGCTTTTTCTGAAATTTGCGTTTTTAGGCGTTGTCTGGGGTTTTCAGGTAGAAGAGCAGGTTTCGCTACTCAAGGACATCGCACACAGTGAGCAGCAACTGGTAGAACGCTTTAGAAGGACTTTCACTTAAGCAGTGTTGGTAAATTGTTACAATAAAAAGGGAGGGAAGTTATCGCTTGAAATAGCAGCTTGAAGATGCTTGTAAGAGCGTGTGAGTGAGTTTTCTGCGATATCGATCGATCACCATGTGTTTCTAAAGTGCAACTCGGAATAATTTTATTGAAAAGCTGCGCACTGTAAGTGATAACGCAGCTTCTTACGACTGAAATGTTTAAAACAAAATGTGTGCTTCGATGAGCAGCACTCTTTGTGTGTGCTGAATATTGACTGAAGAAAGAAAACCCGTTCAGCTTCGATACAGCAGGGGTTTCTCGCGAGGCCTGGTATACTACTCAAGCGCTTAAATGGCAAATTCAACTCCCTGGCTTTGTTCTGTGGTCAACTTCATCTCGTTGAACTCGCTAACGACGTTCTGTATCTTCTCAAACAGACTTTCCTCCTTGGTTTTAGCAGGGATACCGTTGCTCTTTGGCTGCTTTGCTGTCTGTGCGTACTCGTTCTTTGTGTCTCCAAGCACGTCAGTAGCGATAATCAACAACTTGAAAAGCAATTGCATTCACAAACAAAACAGAAGACCATATATCGTGTTTCATCTGAATTGAAGCCACAAACAATGCAAAACGCGTAGTGATTCACAGCTTGAATCCAAAGATGTCGGTGTACTTTGCGCGAGATAAAACATACACAGTTGTTTGTGGCAAAACCCCGCATTTGTGATAAAGGCGCGGCGAAAATGTTTCATTGCTTGATCTGTCTGGGATTCATGTAACCAACTGGTTGTATTGCGCAGAACCTCCTCTTGAGCCAGCTACCTGTGAGGCAAAGAGAGAGTATTCTTCATCTGTTCAGGATGTCACCTGTGCGGAGTTTTCGGTGGTTAGGAAGCTCTATGTGCAGAAAGTGACTGTGTTGAACGTGAATTAGAATAAGCTGGATTTCCAAGATTCTCTCTCGTGAATGAAGTAGGTCGTCTTGTGTGAGACAGAGACTTTGTGGCTATGAGTTGTATGCGCTTGGATCGGAAAAACGACTGGTATTCCAAATATGTACCGAAAGGATTACTGGGAAATATGCGGGTCATAAAAAGGACTGGTGGCTCTTGGTACCTTCATGTGACGTCTGCTGGAAACCGGAGCTCTGTGAAACACATTCAACTGCCTGGTGATCCATTCTCGGCCAAACTGAGTATAACTTGTGTGGAAGTACCACTCCATTTACCAAAACCAGTATGAAAAAAGAGACGGATCGGTGATGTGTTTTATGTACACAACGTGCTAAATATTCTCTATGCGCTACAAATGAAGGAGTCATCCGCGGCTCACGCTTTCGAGATCTCCTGCAGCGCTTCACATTGTCTACTTAGAAAAATAGCGATGTGTATGCAGAGGCAAATAGATGAAGATACGGAGATGCACTCGTTGTCTCTGAGCTTGCAGTGCGTGGCCATCAGTTATAATGCATCTTTTTCTCTTGCGCCTACTTCTGCAATCTCAATGCAGTAAACGTGGACCTCAGAGCAAAGGCGTTGTAACATTTCGCTATTAGATTGCAGACTGGTTGTAGAAAAGAGTTGATATAAACAGGAAAAATTATATGAATTCTCAGAGATAAAACAAAGAAAAAACAAACATGTAGCACAGAGCACTACACCGCAATTAAAGCACAATCATGCATTTTGCACAAGTATCGGCACTGTAAGTAAAAAGCATCTCTGCATCTACTGGCATCTTCTGCAGCTTGTTATGCGCTTGTTGCGTTTGGTGACCTTCAAGTCTTTAATAACCAGCACTTGAATTGCATCGTCCAGAACCGTCTTCCCATACGTCTGCGGACCATCGTATGACGGTGAAATCCACTGAACGAGACAGTTTCTTGAACTGTTACCTTAATAGCCTCTATTCTTGTGGAGATAATCGACATTTCCTTACGCAGTCGCATATTCGTTGAAAACCATCACGTGTATTACCAAAGGCGAGAAGAAGGATCGATTTTAACAAGTGATACAACCAATTTAAAGATGATTGTAAGAAGAGAGAAAGAATAAGCAGCATAGAGCTTCTTTACTTACACAAATATTATTTTTAATGAAGAAGCTACAAAAAATAAAAGAGACAAGACACGAAAGAATTAACAAGTTTTGCCGATGTCGAGTACGATGGTGATACGCAACTGGTATCCTCAGGAATAATAAGAGTTAAGGGGAGTACAAGCCAAGCTTTTTATTGCAACAGCTTTACTAACATTACAAGATAGAAACAATCTTCAAAGTCCTGTCCAGTTGCGGCCCACCGTACTCGATGCCTTCCCTAAATTAATGGTGACTCTGTCAAGGATGATGGATTGTTAACTTTTAGCGGTATCTATCTGAAAAGGGAACTTGAAAAGACAATATGAGCAAAAAATTCCAGTGAAAACAAGTATTTAAAGCCATTCTGGCGACGAGAATATATGTATTCAATTATTTATGATGTCCGATTGATATACGAAAGGTTTCAGATATGGTTTGTGCTTCGTGTATGGCCGAAAATATAATTTACCAAGCTTAATGACAAAATGATATTTCCTCACTAATGTAGTTACGCAATTTAAATTTAAAAACATTGATTACAACTGGCCATGCACGACTTATAAAAGCGATTACGAAAGATTCTACTCAGCATAATATGAAGATACATTTACGCGCAACGAAAACAGAATGAGATGCTCAAACGGATCGATAATTGTGGATTTCTTGGTATAAGAAATCAATACACAATTAAAAGCGGTGATGAGAACAAAACGTGCAAGAGTAGATGACATACTAAAAGTAGTTTTATCTCTTCAAAAAGTGAGAATGGAAAGGATATGAATACATAAAGTAGATTAATAATACCATGTGTAAATGTGTGTTTGATACTGTAATAGAATTGAAATCAGAGATGCTCACTTATGTACTCTAAGACGTGCCAAAAAAGAGTAAACGAAGTGTAAGTAATAAATATTCGTTTTATTATCAAACTAACAAAAAGGGACTTTTGGTTCAAAAGCTATCAATGGCTGCAAATTCCGGGGTCAAGGGCGCGAAAGTCTTGCTTGGAGAAGGCGAAACCCTCCAGTACATTCACACCAGATTCCTCAAAAGGATCCTTTCCAGGCTTTTTATCGCCCTACTGCATCCAAATCAATCTCTTTCAAGTTGTGTGCGCTTAATGTGCACCTGAATATATTTCTCTCTGTGGAAGCACGGAAGGAAGGAACGATATGCCTTGGTTTTTGCACTGTTAAAACGCGCGGAAGCAATAAAGTAGAAACACACGATTACCGAATCATAATTAAAACGTACACCGCGAATTTATTTTCCTGCTTGCTATCAAGTTGCAGACCTCAGTTGCACGAAAGTACCGCCGTTCTCTTCAGAAAAGACTGAAACGGAATTTCGCAGATGAGAATTGAAAAAGGAGCTTTGGCATTCAATAAAGTTGTCTGCAGCAAAAACACGGCAGTGCTTACGTCCTTTTTGATACTGTGAGACTCTTAACCTGCAGATGTAGCCAGTCTTCTTTAAAAAAAGTATAGTTGAGCATTGCTTTTCTGCGAATACCAAAAGAATGCATGTGCATTTCTGCACAAAATAAAACTTCTGTCTTAGTTCAATGGAAGGCTGCTACCCATCATCTGAGCACAAAATTCACTGAGGCAGCTCTTTCTAAACACTGTAGTACGAAGACTTTCAAACTCTGAGACTAATGAAAAGGGTACGTGCACTGTCTGTTTCGAGATCCACCCACTCAAACACCGTTTAAATATCGCACGCT
Organism: Antonospora locustae; assembly: GCA_007674295.1. Classification (NCBI taxonomy): domain Eukaryota; kingdom Fungi; phylum Microsporidia; genus Antonospora; species Antonospora locustae. The sequence goes on from CM017460.1 coordinate 57,989, forward strand.
AAGAAAAATCACATTTCAGGCACTCGTAATTATGTAAAGAAGTAAAGGCGCGAACCTGGCCTTTAGGCTTCTATCTTGTACTAACATTTCTTCTCTATTTTATCTGTTTTATTCACGAAAAGTCGCGATTGATGCTTGTGGAAAACTTTCCGATATTTCTATTGCCTACACGCACATAGACCCACGAGTAGGAGCCTTTCTTCACTCTCCTCTCTTCAAGGGTCCTCTTCAGCACCATTTCTCGAAGGACGGAATCAACGAATTCCTTGCTGTGAGAAGCACCCCGTCCGAAGCTTTTGCATTTTGCGAAGCGCGCAAGACGCTTTGACCTGCTTCCGCGGTACGTGCCAAGAATGGCGCCCAGTGGCACTCCCGGAAAGTTGTGTGTACACCTGCTTCTGCTATCGCCTTCGCACTGATCGCAGGAGAGCGTGACAAGCTCGTCAACACACTCGACGAGTTCCTTCGCAACGTCCGTACAGTCCGTCTCCACTCCGCTGCAATTATCGCACGTCCCTTTGCACTGTTCCCTCTCAAAGCACTCTCCGAAATGCCTCATCAGAAAAACCCGTCTGCACTCCTTTGAAACGCAGAATTCCACCATTTTTTCAAGTTCCGTGACGCCTCCTCCTCCGCTTTTCTTGAGCAGCCATTCAATTCTATGTCTATCAACCGGTGCATAATACAAAACGCAGATGCTTTCCAGACCATCTCTTCCAGCCCTTCCAATCTCCTGATAGTACCCTTCCACTGACTTGGGCATCGAGTAGTGGATGACATATCGCACCTCTTTCTTGTCGATTCCCATTCCAAATGCTATCGTTGCAACAATTATCAAAACTTCGTTTCTGCTCCACTTTTCCTGAATTGCATTTCTTTCTGCTTTGCTGAGCCCTGCATGATAGAATGCAGTTCTCAGATTCAGGCTGTTGAGCTTCTCGCTCAGCATCTCGCACTCCCTCTTTGAGAGACAGTAGATTATCCCGCTTGCATTCGGATAGTAACACTCAATGAAAGACACGATCTCGTTGTATGTCTTTTCTCCTCGAAGCTTTACTCTCAACTTGAGATTCTCTCTATTGAAGGATGTCTTGAAAACTTTGCACGTCACACCAAGTTCCTCCTGAATCGTTGTGATGATCTTTGGAGTGGCAGTTGCGGTTAGCGCCATAATTGGTGTGGAGAAGTTGTTTCTGATCCACTTGAGTTGTAAGTAGTCTGGACGGAAATCTGTCCACTGTGTCATACAATGGCACTCGTCTATCACAAATCTGCTGAGTCTCCCTTCTCTGTACAACTCGCTTAGTATCTGCCGAAAATATCCGGATTGTGCGATAAGCTCGGGAGTAATGTAAAAAATTTTAACAACCCCTTTCTTCATACATTGGAAGATGAGCTCTCGCTCACCTTTACTGACAGAGGAGTTCAATGCGAGGCTTAGAATTCCCCGGTTCAAGAGAGACCTGACTTGGTCTCGAATTAGGCTGAGAAGAGGAGAGATGACGATCGTAACGCCTCTGTCTATCAATGCAGGAAGCTGATAGCAAAGAGACTTCCCTCCCCCTGTTGGCATCAGAACAAAGATGTCTTTTCTTTCCAATGCAGCTTCAATCACTCGTCGCTGGTCTCCTCGAAAGCTGTTAAGCCCGAAAACATTTTTGAGGTAGCACTCGAGTATGTCTTCCTCTTGCTGAATCTGGGTGCTCCTGATTTCCTGAGAGCCTTGTTCCACATCATGATCGGGACTCGCTTTGAACACAAATTCCTCATCAGAAAGCGTGATTGATCTTTCATCAGAAAGCGTGATACTTTTGTATGGACGCTCCTTGTGTGGAATTCTTTTCCTCACATTGTCTGCAATAGAAGTACTGCTCATACTTTCTGATGAGTCTTGGCTTAGACCGTTGCTCTCACTTGCAAAGGTTATCGTCTTGTTGAGCATAATGATATCTAAAGAATCATTTGGTTCCCCCCCATCGCCCTCCCCTATGGCACTACCCACACAGTCAAGAGCTACGTTTATGAACGTGTCATCCTCGTCAAGCGCGTGATGTGTCGTCATGGGCTCTTAATTTTTATTTAATGAAGATATCTGTAATAAATTAAGCTTTTCTCATTTATATATCATCTTGTTTCTCTTCTTTGCATTCAAAACCTTCTCATTGCGTGAATACGGAGTAATTTAATTGTTAACTACAAAACGTAACATATTTTTTACCTGTGGTACGTTTGTACGTTCTTATGAGCGTGTGTTTGGATAATAGTGTGGGTTAAGTTATTTGAATTAAACAATATGAAAGTGCTCACTCTAACATCACAAACAGTGAGTGTTAGCCTCTACACCCTTCACTTTTTTTATATACAATTTCTAAGAAAAAGAATTTAAATAGGTTCGCATTTAAAAAACAAAAACAATTTAAGCATGTATTAAATAATACTGAATCAAAAATAAATTGAAGTTTTTTGTAAAACAGTCTCATCAAAATTTTAATTCTATATATAGAGTTTCATTTTATTCAAAAAAATCATTTGTAGGTATAATTTGTTATAAATAAAACTCTATGTGTTGTATAACATGCCTTTTTTATTATTTATTTATTTTTATAAAAACATGAAGCCTGTAGATACGATATATTTTTTCTGAAAATTGAATAGTTGATTTGTTGTAAAATATAGCTTATATTTATTTATACAAAAATTAATCACTGCTGTATAAGAATTTGACTTAATTTGTAAGCAGCTGCGGTCATATCCACAGTAGAGCACCAGAACCCGTCAGATCTCTGAAGTTAAGCCTGTGAGAGCCTGTGGAGTACTTGGGTGGGCGACCACCTGGGAAATGCAGGTACTGTAGCTTTTTCCCTCTTCATTATTATATAATTAAAAACAAAATATAGTACAGAATAAAAGGAATGATAACATATACAGTTTAGCATTCCTTTTATCGAAAAAGAAAGGTAATTGGGCATTTTTTTACAAAAAAATACTGATTCAAAAAATAAATAAATAAAATTAAAATATCTAAAATAAACCCGTTTAGATTGAAATTATTTTTCATAGTAAATTTTTCTAAAAGAGAAGTTAAACAAACTTGTAGTTATTAGTTGAGAAAAATACTTTAAAATGTGTTATAAAAATAGTGAAATTTATAAAAACTAGGAACATTTAAAATTTTTTATAATAGGGCCGATTCTAATTTTAAATTACATTTTGTATATTTATTACCATTATTATTAGTAAAAAAATATACTACTTTTATTACCTTAATGTTTTAAATATTCATTTTTTTATAATAAATTGTTAGACTTTAAATAGAATTTTGAAATAAATTAAAAGAACTAAAAAGAAAAAAAGTTTAAAAAAAATTGTCACATAAAAAGTAAAAGAATAAAAATGTTATTTCAATGACCTAAAGTGAAATGGACAGGGATGGCCGAAATATGTAAAGTTTTATCAATGTTAAATTTGAAAATTTTAAGTTGGTTTTTATATTATACTTAACATGATTTGTTTATAAGAATTATGAACAGAAATTAGTAAATAAAGAAGAAACAGTAAAAGATAACATAAAAGATTTTTAATAAAATACAAACTGTTGATTTCTTTTATTCTTATATAACTAGTTTCTATTATTTAATTTATCTTGTTAATGAATTGATTTTATTTACGAAGTGTTAATTGTTTCTATAACATATATGCATATTTAATAACTAATTTGTCATTTATTTTAATTAATTTTATGTTAAAAAATACATATCGTATTTATATATTACTTTTTTGAAACATAATTTAATAAATTTAATTAGATTTGTTTAAACTTAAGATACGAAGTACATGATATTAAAATAATTTTATTAGTATATTAAGTATATTTTCTTATATTAAACAGCAATAAAAGCTTTATCTTATCCCTGTTGATATGTTTGAAGTCTTATTCTAGAAATGATGATAGAAACATTCTACAAGAGAACTTTTCGTAATGACTATTTGGATTACGAAAAATGCTCTTTATAAATATCTTGTTAATATTGAAATATATAAGTAAAATAAAAATTAAATGTTTATTGACAGAAACACAAGAATAAACTGAATACTTAAAAAATAGCTATCAAATAAAATAGTCCTTGAACAAAACTTTGTTGTGTGTTTTTCATAATTATATTTCAAGTGTGTAAAAACTTTTGAGATTATATAACTCATTTGACTTAATCTGGTAATTTTTCACGATAATATTTCACAAATATAACTGATAAATGTTCTTAATCCTTAATTTCAAAGATTAACTAAAAAATATAAAATCATTTTGCTAAAAGGTATTCAAGATGTATTACTACTTCTAGTTGTGTAAAATATAAAATTAACCATGTTTTTGTGCTATTTAGCATTGCATTATTCATCTATGGAAATAGAACAATCCAAAATACAAACTAAATTTATATATAATGTAAAAATATAATGAAAAATCAACAAATGCCTTTTATTTATAAAACATTAAATTTAAATCAAAATTTAGTAATTCAAATGTTATTTATTGTGTACATTAAAACTTTTCTATTAGTTTTAACTTAATAATTAGAAATTTTTACAAATAGAGTTTAATTTTCGTAATCCATCATTGCATCATATTTTAACTATATTGGATAAAAAGACTTAAATGAAGCACACAATCTAAAAACTTAAAAATAGACAAATCATTTTTATTAATGTGTGATAATAATTTGTAAATTATAAAACATAAACATATGAAACTTTTTACTAAGATAAAAAGCTTTAATATGAGTTAATAGGTAATGTGTTTTTACTTCTTTATATAAAATTAAATGTATTATCCTATTAAAGTATGTCCTAGCTTTGATATTATAATTGTTATGAAAAAGTTGTTGTTATTTTGATAAATTATTTGATTGAATTTATTAATTTGCAACTTTGTGTTTTTATTAAAATTTTTAAGGCAAATTAAGTTATTTTTAATATAATCGTCTTTATTTTTCTACATAACATCTTTTAATAAAGTTTTTTAACCAGAAAGATTTTCGATAAGATGTTCTAGTCATTTGGCAAACAATGGATTGTGTACTCAAGTTAGAGAAAGTATTTGGTTTATTATTACACAAAAATATTACAGATTCAAAACGATTGCATGTATATGTGTGACTATTACTACAATTTTCATTTGTAGCAATATTTGAACTGTGTCCTGCTTCCCTAAGAACACATCTTCTTCTTGAGAAAAAAAGTTATAAAAAATAAAGATATAATAGTTTTTTATCTCTAAAATGTTAATTATATTATATTTACTTCATAAATAAATTAGAAAGTAACATATATATTTACTAATTATATATTGTATTTTTTACAGAAAATATATATTTTTATAGATAACCCAATAAAGAATTCCATTCTAAGAATAACTTTATCTTAATGTTTGCACAATTTAACCATTTTATAAAATTTATATATACTTGCAATTTTTATTGTATATTAAAAACAAAATTCTATTAATTATATCAATATGGTACTTATATATTAATTATTAAATAGCCATAAAAAATATAGTTATTTCTGTAAAAGGTTACTTTCATACCTCGTTGGGTCATTTGAAAAATTTGAAAATGCAATTATATTATATAAACGTTATTCTAAATAGTTATTATGTTTAATTATTATTTTATAAATAAAATATTAGTTAGGCTTTTGTCTATGTATTTTTTACTTAATATATTAAAAACGCTTTATGTTACTAGAATAAATACGATTTAAATACATTTATCTTTTATATAAGATATTTAGGTTAAATTAAGCTTATTCACTTTTTTTTATAATTTGATAGCACATGTTTTTAAATTAAGAGTATCACTTTTAGGTTAATATATTCTCCAAAAATTTTTAAAAAATACGACGTAATTAATTTTAAATATTGCTCATTTATTTTATTAAATATGATATGATTACATATGAATTAAATGGTAAATTTGCAATTTTATATAAAATTTGTATTAATAAGACCTATTACAATGAAAATATAACTATAAGTACAAATTTTATTAATAAAGCATATGTATAAATAATTATGTTATAAATAAACTTAATTGAAATATTTCTCAAAAACACAACTTTTTTATCCAGTAATATTAAAATCCTTTTATTATTAGATTTTATATCTTTACCAACATAATAATTTTACCATTATATATTCTTTTTTAATCTAAAGACTATGTAAATGTATTTTCAGAAAATTTTCATCGAACTCGCACATGCATCGGATCGCATTCTCAATACTATATGCTTAAAGGAAGTAGTCTCGTAAATATTCAATAATTATAATGATTAGTTTAACATTAAAATATCTAATTATAAATGTTAGAACAATAAATTAGAAATAAATGAGTTTTAATAAAGATGAGACATTATTTTTTTAATGTAAGAGCTTTATTCATATTCTAGATAAAAAAATTTCTAAAGCTCCTGGCTAGTTAAGTCCTAGTTTGTTACTATTGTACTTTTATTAATGAAATTTTTAGAAAAGACATGATTAAATATCCAATTCACCTTCTCCAGTGGCGTTTTTGCTTATAGTCAGAAACAAAAATATATATTATTAATTTACTTCTAAAAATAGATACAAATTTTTAATCTTTTATATAATCTAATAAATAGTTTATGGATAGGAAACTATCAGGTTTTATATTGAGAATTTTTAGTTAACATAAAAACAAAAAACGATTCTTTTTATATAAGACATATAAAAACATAATACACTAAACTATATACAATAAATTATAAATATATATGCGAAATTTAGTTTAAAATTAGAAATAAACAGAAAGTGTTAGTCAAGTCACATTTTAATCACGATATAATTGAAAATGCTTATAACTTTTGTAAGAAATATAATATCTAATTCAATTAGCATAAACAAAAACAAATTAACTTTATTAAGTTGTGCTACATCAAAAAGAAAAAGTTAAATAAAACATAATGTTTAAACCTATATTTCATTATATAATAAAAGTATATTAAATCAAAATTTATTTTAGTTTTACAAAAGAAACTGTAAAAAACATAGGTTACTATATTAATCATAAAATCAAAAACTTTTGTTTATATTTATAATAAAATATAATAGACACTGAATGAATTTTTAAGGGATTTTAATTAAATAACATATTTAAAATTAATATAATATATGTTATTATTAATAACATAGGAAAACGATATATTTATGCAAGAGTAATGGTCTAAGTAGATATATATCAATATTTTGTTTACATATGATCAAGTATAAATTAAAATAAAATTCAAAGTTGTATGTCTCGAATAATATTTTAAAGAACATAAATAATACAACAACTTTTTTATACACTATTAAACTTTACTTATAAAACCAATATAATCTAATATACATCATAAAGTGTAAAATATAAATTGTTAAGAATTGTTAGTGAAAGTAATATTTGCTTGAATATTGATACAATTTTATATTTTATATAATTGAAATGCATGTAAATCAATTCTAATATTGATTAATAAAATAATCTTTTGAGACAAAATTTTTATTAATAAGTTTTATTGAGAAAAGTCAGTTTTGAACCTAGATTGTAATTACAATTTGTACATTTTACAGAACATTATTAAAAACATCTCTCTCTTAGAGATTCTGTAAATGTTTTAAAAATACGAAACAGAACTCATAATTAAATTGGAATTATAACTATAATTAAATTATTTATTGGTCTTCCTTAGTTTTTATAAATAAATATAGTTGATTGCCCGAAAAAGTTTTAAAGATGATAATTTAGTAAATTATTGCTTAATGTAACATTGGAGATAGCATTCTTTATTTTAAGTATTTTACATAATAATATGTGGATGTGTTTTAAATAAAAATTAAATTATTCCTAGACGGGAAATGATGCAAGAAGAAGAAAGACAGCTGCAGGCAACTATAATGATAATGGCCACGTCTAACAAACTTAGATGTTTTCGTTAAAAGGCTAACGATAATACTCTACATAACTACAAATTAAATACTTTCACAAACTTAAATAACTTTCTAACGTTATGATTTTTAATAAGAGTGTTATCTAAAAAGTTAAAGTAATTGTTTTGTTAAATATGTAGAGGAATGGATAGTTTAATTAATTTTGTAGAGGAATGAATAGTTTAATTAATTTTGTTATTAAAAATTCATTCATATATATTAAATCTTATATGACAGAGTTGGAACTTGTATCAGATAAAATAATAGAAGGGCTTAGAATCCCGAAGAATCGGACTTTAAACTTGATGAAAACGTTATAGTCTCGGTTTTTAGCTAAGAGAAAAAAGAATTATGAAAGAATGGAACAGTTGGAAACTTATACTAAGATGGATAAAGTTTATTGATCTTGGTGCTAAAAACTATCACCATTATGTTATCTCATAATAACTATCAAGGTATAATGAACATTTGTAAATAAACCAGTTATCCTTTCCATTAACTAAAACATTTTTTCAACAGTTTTTTATATATTAAAATTTTATTAATGAATATTTCACTAATAACTTTACTGGATATTATTGTTTATTTCTGCAATTTAAATGTTATAACTATTTAATGATTAATAAAAAGCTTTGTGAATTCGAGCATAACAGACATTATAAGCAGCGAAATGGAAACATAAATAAAGTTGTTACCTTAAAATAATAATAAAAAGCTTAAGTAAATCACAATATAACTAACATATTGCGAACCAAAGTGCAACAGGGCACAATGAAAGAAACTAGCAAACTAGGTGATTTTAATAAAGTTGTTATAATAAAAAAATTACTGGAATGATTTTTGTAAAATCTTTATTCTAATAATTACATAAAATTGTAATACTTCTAAAAACTTATTGTGAGATATAGTCTAAAATAAATAAACATTAAACAGATACATAATAAAATATAATGATAAACTATATTTTGTTTACATTCTTTAAATTTTAATTTTAATTCGATTATATACTTTAAATAAAAAAATATAGTTTTTTATTCTCATGTATATGTTGAAATTAATTACACAAAACGTGAAACTTTTTTAACCATATTTGATACTGTAATGCTATAAGAAGAACGTTTTTTAATAATAACTTTATTAATAAAATTTTGGTTTAGGTAACTTTTATTCTAAATAGCTTTAAAAAGTTTAAAATAAAATATAGAACATAATGAGCTATAAAAATAAAACAACAGTTTAATTAATAAAAATTTTATATTTGTGAATTTCACATCAAAAATATTCTAGAAGATTATAAAATACAATAATATGTTTTTGTATAACATAATTGAAGCTATAGTATCTTGTGTGAGAGCTGGAAACAGAAAAATATCATTCATTGGTGGAACAAGGTGGTATTCAAAGTAACAGATTAAATACCTCTGTGAATTCAACATTCAGAGCAGACAGTGGACTGAAATCAGAATATTTTCTGAAGTTCTCTCAATACGATAATTTTAATAAAGCTGTTATGCAAAAAAACCAAACTATTTTTATGTTTATGTAATTTTCTATATATAATATTCTTTCGTATCTTTCTAGATATTTGATAATATGAAATATATTGATAAAAATATTATATATAAAAAATTTAATTAAAATCATAAGAATTCCTTTGATTAAAGTGAAACACAACTGTTTCGTTTGAATAAAAGTAGCAAAATGTACTTTTTCCTGTGCAAAGTCATTCGTTAACAATGCTACTTGAATAATAATACTAACTAAGTGAACTTCAAATTAAAATGCATAATATGAACATAATAGGTTACAACCTTGTTGTTGTATTAATTATCCTTTTAATAAATGTTATCTTAAAAAATGTATTATTTAATGAACAACACATTTAAAGACATAAAAAAATGTCAAAGAAGGCGTGTGCGTGTACAGCGGCTACGAGGTCCCGAAGGGGTCGGGGCTGATACGAGTCACGAACGACACGCGTTCGTTTCTTTTTCTGAACAAGAAGGTGCAGTCTCTCAGCAACCGGAAAATAAATCCCAGAGACGTGGCGTGGACCGCAGCATCGCGTGCCTTTCACAAAAAGGGAATGAAAAAGGTCGTTCGAAAGGAGGCAGAGATTCAGGTCGTCAAGGAGGTGCGTGGGTTTCCGTCGGTGCCCAAGTCGATAATCGTCCAGCCAAAAAGGGACGATGACCAGAAAAAGAAAGCAGAGAGAGGCGCAGAGACGTTTCGTGCACAGAAGAAGGTGACAAAGGCGGAGGGGCGGAAAATGAAGGCAGATGGAAGGTGGCAAAGGTAAAACGAAGAGACACGTTTTCTGTTTTATTTTCGAAAAGAAAACAAACAATGAACAAAAAGCGATACTCGTCACTGAGAAGCATCGTGAAGACGTGGATGAATGCTGCAGCACGGCTAAGACATGCAGAAAACGTTCTGAAAGGGGCTGAAGACGTCTCTTCAGAATTATTTTCTTCATTTGACCAGGAACGCTACAGAATTCTCAGCGAGGAGCTGCGTATCCTCGTGGAGGACGCGGGAATCCCGTCTGAAATTGAACGTGTCGAAGAGGTCGTTGCGTATCTTCTTGGAGACTGCGAGTTCTGCAGCGGGGCAGACGATAACGCGTCAGAAAGAGAAGACACGCAGAAGGACGTGGAAAGCAAGGCGTGTGGTATTCAAGAAGAAAGCGACGACTGGGTGGAGTTCGCCAAAAAGCCTGTCATCCCAAAGAAGGCGGCTGCCATTCCACGCGCCACAGAAGGTGGCATTCGGAGACTCGTGATCAGGAAATCGCCTCGAACACAGAAGTGAGCCGCACACGCTCTTTGTTCAATAAACGAAACACGACTGCATTTCAGAGAAAAACAATTCCCTGATTGGCAACGATGCTCCGAGAATGGATGCCTTCTAAGAATTTCCACGAACTCGAATTCAACGGTCACACAATGGACCACAACGGTCTGAACATATTGAGAAGTTTCCTTAGCAGGAATATTGATAAAGTTGTTACCTTTAAAAAACATAACAAAATCAACTCTAAGTATCATTATTTTAACTACAATATTAGACTATCTAAATTATGACACAAATAACTTATCTGTACTTACTTTAAATTATAATCTATAAAAATTTTATTATTTAAAAATCTTTATATTGATTCAGTTTTTTATTACAATAAAATTTTATAAATTAGGTTGTTAAAAAATTCAGATAAATTTATAGTAATCACGTTAACAATTTAAATAAACAAAACATTTTGATATGCAGAAAGAGTTGCTTTTAAAAAGTTTAATAAAGTATAATAATTTATAGATAAGTATTTGAGAACTTTTATATTTTACATAATTATCGTAAAACACCTACCGATGAGAGATATTGATCTCTGATCTAATAACCATACTGGTGGTGTTCTGTTTCTTTTGTCTCTTAATATTCTAATTTACGCATTTATTAGCTTGTAATACAACTTATGAAGTCTTGTTATTGACAACCATTTAGAAGTAAAACATCTATATCTTCAAAATTCCACTAACTTTTAGTAACTTTTATAATACGAAGCGTTTATTCTGTTTCATCATATCCCAAATAATTATGCTTTATTACTTATATATCTTCTATTTACACAAATAAAAAAGTCCATGGATGCAATTGTTTAGTTAAAGCTTATGTGAACTGTTAAGTAATCAAAAATAACTATAATAAAATTGTTTTGAGTTTTTAAACCTTTGTATAATTAAATAAGTACTATCTTAATTAAAAATAATTTTCAAAAATGAATGACTAAAACTTCACTCACTGAAATAACACAAAATTTTTATGTTGAATCGATATCAGCATAATCAAAAATAGTTAAATTCGTATTTAAAATGTGTATTTTAAAGATTACAAAGCAAACATACCCTATATTTTATAAACATTTTCTGTTTTAGAATAATAAATATAATAAAATTGCCTAGTAGGAAATTATCAGAAAATATTCCGAAAGGTTGTGATAAACCATATACATGTTAGACATTGGTTAATAATGTTTGGAATAAAACAATCAAAGTTCTAATATACTTAAATTAAATATACTATATAAATTTGAAAGCATTTCGTGTATACTAAGTTAAGTCATAAAAAATATAAATCAAGCTAAGTAACATATTACAGAAATAAAACTTGTTATATATATTTATATTTTAAATTAAAAAATATGCAAAATTATTAGCATAAAAATACTAAATTGTTTAATTTTAATTTATAGCATAAGAATAAGCATTTTATTAATCTAATAGATTTAGCAAATATTAACTAATTCCATTAAGACTCTTTTTATTTTATTCAAATGAATTTTACATATCTTATTAACTTTATTATAAAATAAATATATGAGAATATACTAATAACATAGAAAAAAAATTGATCTGTTTGTATTATAAACAAAATATTCAGATAAACTACGTAAATTTTAATATTAAATTCTTGTGATATCTTTTAATAAATTAGCGAAAGAACAAATTAATTATGTTTAACATATTAATTAAATATAATATATTTCAATAAAACTATAAAAAAATTATTAATATTTAAATAATAAATATTTCGACAATACGTATTCAGTTAGTTGTTTGATTGATTAAAAGAATTTGTACGTATTGTTTAAGATTTCAAAACATATATTCCATGTGTTAAATGCAATTTTCAAAAGGAATAAAATTATAGTATAATATTTTATAACGCATAAAATTCATATATTATAAATAAATTATTAAATGATAGTAAATAGGTTAAAGCTTAATAAACAATGGCATAATCTAATTATGTTATTTTCATTAAACATACAGTACATATTAAAAACAGATATTCTTTATTAAAAATATTTTTATTATATATATAAATATCTTTATTAGACATAAATTGAAATGCTTTAATAATTTTAACAAAATATATTAACTACATTAAAACCCAAATTACATATTTAAAACCACAACATTAAAAAATAAATTTTTATTTATTTATTATGATGATTGTGTTACTTACAATTTAGTTTAAACAACAACTTTATGATATACTTAAACATTTATTTGTCAAATTGTTGTGTTTTCACTAATAAAAATTTTTATATTCATAAAATAATATTTAATATCTTAAATAAATATGTATCATGGTATTTCTTTTTCCATTACATTCATAAAAAAGTAAATTATTTAATGTTATTGTTAAAAATAAAACATTTGATTTTGATTGATTACTTAATACTTTTTTGTAGTTTAACGCATAAGATATCTTATCTAGTTTTTATTTCAGGTAACTTGTTATAATAATTTATCTAAAAAAGTACATAATAACATATTTCATTAATTTAGATAATTAAAAGTATAGTAAAATTTGTATAATATAAATAGAAAACAAACTGTATTTATATAGGTTAAACTTTTAAAATATATCTTAAAAAAAAGTAATTTTCATGTTTTTATGTTTCAGTTCTATATTATGAAAATTCTTAAAACTTACCAGCAGGTTGCGGTACACGTTTCAATTCGTTTCCATATTACACTTTGGTTCATGGGAGCATGCAAATAATACAGAAACACAAATAATATGTAAATAACCTAAATAAACGGATATGGGCTGAATTTATCATGTTAAATTAATGAAGAATTAATATAAACATGTTAGATAAATCTGTTAAAAGTATGAACATTATAATGTTGAATCTTACATAAAAGACTGCTTGAAGATTTACATATTAGGTAAGTACTAAAAACTCAAAGTAATAGTATAAAAACAATCCATACTGTAGATTAATATGAAAATTTTCACATGGTATATAATTGTTTGTAATTAACTGAGATTTTCTAACTTTTTATTCTACATAGGTAAAAAGTATCATAGTAAAAAGTAGAAATTTGTAGTTATATCATTAAAAGATTAGTTAAGCTTAGTTTGTAAAAATCTATTAACAAGAGATTAGTAATTATAATAAAATTAATTGTTAATATATTGTGCGTTTTAAACTCTTATTATAGTAACATGTACAACAATTAGAATACATTATGAGAATACAATAAATAAAGTTCAAAGCATAAGTTGTATTACAACACACAACCGCTTATGATGTTTTGTACTAAATTCCCTATATGAGGTTTTGACAATAAAACTGTTACTACACAAAAATACATCATAAATAATAAAGTGCATGTTAAGTATTATATGTATTAACAATATTTAAAAATAAATTCAAATATACAACTTTTACTGTAAAATAAATCCTATCAATAAATTTATGATTTAAAAGATTTTTATGCGTGCGTAAGAATGTTATAAACTAAAAATGTGACCCTAAAATATCTGTTATTGTGCAAATAATGATTATGCCAATTTCACTTTTAATAACCATACATGTTAGTAATAGAAATATTTTAGTAGTAGATCTTTTTAGATATGTATGTATTTTAAAAATAATATAATAGCCAATCAAATCCACTTAAAGATTATAATTGAATCTAAAAACTTAGTAGAAATTATTTATATGTGTTTTGTAGATACATTTTTGTTGTTAGTTTATTTTAAAAATTTGCATATACAAGTATAAGAAATTTCTGATAAAGATTTTGTTTTTACTATAGAACAAATATAATTTTAGACGTAATGTAAATTAGTAAAAAATCATTTAAAATTCATATAAGAATGACTAAAGTCATGTTATGTATCAAAAATATAATTAATAAAATTAAAACATATTAAAATAACTAGAAATATGTATAAAAAAGAATTATTTATATAAATCTTTACATTTGAATTGCTCAGATAAATTATACAATGTTAGAAGTTAACTAAAGATATAATATCTTTGATAAATTATGATCTTCTAAAAAAGAATTAACTAATCCGTTCAAATAAATCAAATAAAGATTTAATTCTACAAATTACGGAAATGACTACAAATATGAATTAGAACATATAATTTGATAATTGTAGTGAAAAAACATATGTGTACAAAATCTGTTCTTACAAAATAAAGATAATTTAGTAAATAAATAAAAGATATTTATATACAATGTTCATAATGCGTAAATGATGCTTGTATTATAAACTGTTATAGATAATTTCCCAATATAGCTCAGATCAATAAACTTTATAATTCGTTGTGTCATTGTTGAATACACTTTTCAGCATAGATGACATTAATATTCCTTTATATCTCTTGAAATTATAATTACCTACAGTCATTCTATATTACAGAGTTTTGACTCTATATAGTACGAAAATAAATATGTATAATGTTTTGTAGTAATATTAATATAATGTATGAATTATTTTAAATCTATTAGTAAAATTCTTTTTATAATAATATTAGGGAGATACTTAATTACAGTTAAATAAGTGGAGTAAGTTTTATAAAAATAAAATTATTTATGCAAAGTAATACTGACATATCATAAGTAAAAATTTTATTTACTAGAATATTGAAATGTTTTAATTTAATAAAAGAAATTATAAATTCATTTAATATTCATAATTAAGAGTACGTTTGTTATTTTTTAGGTTTAAATAACCTAAAATATAAAACTTCTATGTGTAACTTCCTTAGTTAATTTTATTTCTTAAAATAGTCTTTATTTATAAGACCATAAGTAGCTATAAATATATATTAATAAGTTACATACCACACTGTATGTATTGCAAAATTTAGTTTGTAGACTATAGATATGTTAATGGGTTTACTTCTGTTTTAAGTGACATAATAAGTGAAGGAGTCAGATAATATAATTTGTACTAGACACTATGATGTATTAACATTAAAAAAATACATAATCTTTTCGTCTTAAAGTTACAAAATAAATTTTTAGTTATGAAACATTGTTAATAAATCCAGCTTCTTGTATGTCTTAATTAATCTTTACACAATAATAATATACTACTATACGAACAATTATCACTTACAATAACCAAAGAACACAATGCATGTATTATAACTAATTGAATATTTTGGTAAATTTTTTATTAATAAAGATATTATTATTTCAAAATACTGGTTTCTTCTATTGTGTGTAATATAGCATCAAATATAAAATATTATATAAATAAATATGTTATATATGTTTAACTTTAAACTGTTTAACTAAAATGCATATTTGATTACATTTAATTTTGGATTCCTTCTTTAAATAAAAAAATATCTATTACTGACTGTATTTTTATTTAAATTTGCAATAACATATTTACTATAGTTATTATTCAAGAACTACACATCTAATATATTTGATTCACAACTTATATTCCCTATCATTTTTTATTTTAATTTTTTAATTTCTTAGAATGTAGAAATGATCTTAAATAGTAAAATAATTACAATTTAAATCATACTAAATACAATCAAAATTCTAACAAAATTGCAATTTATGTTACTTTACATTTATGTTGTATTGTTGTTAATTTTTTAATGTAACAGTTTTGACAACAAATAACAAATAAAAATCAAGGACCAAAAATTCTAGTTAGTTGCAGTATACTTTGTGCTTCAAACTATGTTATAAAAAAAATAATTGATCCCTACATTATGTATCTTTACCCACCTTCAGATTAAGGAACTTATAAAGATATAAGTTGTCATCAGAGTTACCCGTAGCTGTATTATGCTGCTTCCTAATCTTATTAGTAAAGCTTCAACAGTTTTTAATAACAATGATGTCATTGCTTTTTAATACATCTTTATTAAAAAAATCCAACTAAATTGATCTTGTCTTTAATCATGATAACATATATTGTTATTCAATTATATCTACATATTGCACATTTAAAAATGTTTATAATATAAAATTCGTCATTTTATAACATTTTAGATTTTTAAGGTAGTAGCTTTATTTATCTTCATATTCATGAAAGCTTTATAAATACCTTGACCGATTTAGGTTCATGATCCTTTACAATAAAGTTCGCGATTTTTATATTACATTTTATAATTTTTGCTAAGACTTAGAATATGATGTTTATAACAGATTTTATGACAAAACAAAATAGGACATTATATATATATATATATAATTATTGAATTTTTTTTAAATTAATTATGTAGTTTGTTGTTAATTTCAGTTGCTTGGAAAATTATTATATTCAACTGTTCTAACTGATAATAGGGTTGCGAGGTTTATTGAGTCTGGTGCTGGAAAAAGATTTGACAAGCTTTTTCACAATGACCATTTGAATGTATGGAATATGTTATTTTTAAATAAAAACAATTTGTAATAATCTTTATTTTGTATTTTGTATAATATTGATTATAAAATAATATTAGACATTACTTGTGCTATTTTATTTATATTATTTTGTAGGTATATTTATTTTTATTAAAACACATGGATTTAAGCAATACTCAACAATAATCTGATTCTTTTACAAGTTTTTGTTTTTGGAAGACTTCACAAAAAACATTACATTATTATTACCATTAATTAACTAATTACAACATGTTTAAATATCATTAATAATTGCTATTTGTATTATCGTAGTAACACACATATTGTAACATATAGCATCATATTATAACTAATTAATTATATACACTATATATTTATAACTGACTTACTTTATTAGTAATGCATAATATAAATATATTGTATTCATCTATTTTTTAAAATATGTTCGTTCATATTCCTAATTTCATACAATTTAAAGCAAATTTAATATAAACATATAATTTAAGTAAAACTCTTTATGCTTTTAATATATAGTTTATTCATGTTTATCCATTTTTGCCTATTTTACTGTGTTAAATGTTTCTCTTTACATTTTACATAAATTTGTACACAATTTTTAAGTATATAAACAGAAATAAATTTTTTAATATGCTTGTAATAACGCAACATATTCCTTTATGTGTAATTAACTATTAATTTTGAAATTTATTTGTTTTTTTTTGAAATTTATTTATTAAATTATGATTGAAAATAGTAATTGTTTTTAATATTTTAATATATGAAACTATTTTTGACATTATAAACGGTTTATATAGTTAAAATTAAAAATAACAAGATACATAAAAAGTTTTTTTACAAATCATATTATAAATATATGGTATTTATTTAAATTATTCTATTTTACTCCTCATTTTATTATTATTACTATTTATCATTCGTTTTACGTAAAAAACATTATACAAGATTTCTTTAAATTTTTTAACTATATTTTTTAACACAGTGGAACTACATGATATAAATATATGCATCTACAAACTTTTTATACTCTACAAACTTATTCTTAAATTAATAAGTGTTTTCTATAAATTTGTTGTTTACATGTATAAAAATAAATTTTAATATTGTTACAACTTTTATATCTTATTTTTAAGAAATTATTTATGTACATGTTGCTTATTGTTAGGACTTTTTATCATAATTATTACTTAAAAATTGTGACCAAATTCACCATAATATTAACCTAATAATACTTTCAAAATAATTTTCTCAACATTTTTTAGTAGCTATTATAGATAAACTTATTAATTAGTTTTTATTATATTTACAATTTAACTTTGTAGCAATATTTTTTACTAGTAGCTTTTACTTTTATATTATAATATGTTATTTCGA
This sequence comes from Antonospora locustae, assembly GCA_007674295.1. Lineage (NCBI taxonomy): Eukaryota > Fungi > Microsporidia > Antonospora > Antonospora locustae. The sequence continues at coordinate 76,544 of CM017460.1, forward strand.
AGATTAGACATATTTTTCACATTTGGTGTTTTGATTAAGTAAATTGTTTAAATAAACTATGTTACGGTAAATAATGTTTAATCATTCTTTTTATAAAAACTTTATAAACATTAATATAGCGATTTATGCTCATTTTTATCATTTTATTTATAATTGACATTTGACATTTTATTGATTGATTTAATTGGGAAAATCTTTGTCAATATAAGCTTCACTATTGTATCAGCTAATATAATTTTCTTGAGAGACATAATAAATTTCATAAAATTTTTGTTCACTCTCTAATGTTGTCAATATATTCCTAATAATGAACTTCTTAGATTTAGAAGCTCATTTTCAAAATAGTTTTATATACAATCTAATTTAATTCTTATAGACAAAATGACTTTTTTATTATATATTAAGTCACAGAATCGTTATTATTTTGTCAAAAATATAATATAAATTAAATATATCTGGGACTTATATTTTGCAGAATATTGTTAAGGTTTGCAATATTAACTTAACTTATCCTAATGAATACCTTTAATTTTTCACTAAAGATTTCATTATTTAAGCAAACAATATTATAATTGCATCGAGTTTATTGTAGAAAAATTTCTGCAAATCTAATAACTCATATTATAATTGATATACGATTTATTAATACACTTTCTTATCATCTCTCTAGTACCTACATGATAATCTTATATCTATTGTAATAAAGCTATGTTGTATTTTTACATAGTTTTAATCGCGTAATATAAACAAAAATATCATAAAATTTTTCAAGATTATCTGATTCTTACGTATTAATCAACATTTTTTCAAATACGTATCACATTATACAACATTGAGGCCCTCAATAAAAACAATACATTATTATATTCACTACTAACTAATTAAATTATACATTAACTTCTTGTATTAAATATTATGTTTGTAAATGTCAATCAATTAATTTATGTTTTTATTATAACATTTTTGTTAGCAAAATATCTTAACTAGGAAATTGTGAATAAAATATTCAACATGTGGTTACTTTCCATTATGCACTACGTAATTGAGTCCATAGAAGCTTTAAGTTTATAATTCTGCGCAGAATACTTGTTTTCTTTAAATATGAAGTATAATGTTGGTTGTTTTGAGTATTGCTGCTTGCAACTATTTGATTGATGCATCATACATGGATAACACTCTGACAAATTTATTTATAAAAAATTAGACCGATTACAACCTATTATGTACATCAATTACTTTATTTTGTTCAAACAGAAATGGTTTTTACTTTATGGTAAGATATACACAATGAATTTTACTAATTTTCTTATTATGCAACTTAACTATTATAGGTGACAGTTTTATTGACATTTTTAGATTAGGGAACATTTATGGAGTGTGTTATTTTCGCAATCCAGCGTGTAACTATACTATTTTGATTCTCAAAGAAAAATTATGTTTAAGATTTATTTTTAAAAATGTTTTGTGAATTCATTCATTATATATGCATTAAAATATAAACAGATGTTATAGAGATAATAAAAATTAATTATATTAAAAATGATTCTAAACCATATAATTCTATCTGTTTTTAATTTTAAAAAAGTATATTTTAAAATATAATAGTTAATTTTATGATGTTTTTAACTTAACTATCTTATTAAATAAAGAATGTATTTGATTATCTTAAAAGCTAGTTTACGAAACAATTATATATATTTAATCAATATTTTGCTTAGTATACAGAATGAAGTTAAGTCTCTATTAATAATATTTTTAACTATGATTGATGTTTACTAATTGGTTAATTGTAATAACTAACTTATTGTAACAAGTAGTTTACAAATGAATTTTACTCAATTATGTAGTGTTATATTATTATAATATACAGCTGTTATTAACATAAATAAATCTATTATTTTAACTATTTATTATAATTCCAGTAATTTCTTTAATTTACAATTTATGAGTTTACATTTTTAAAAGGTGTTTTAAAGAATTGAACAATTATTACTAATAAATTTGTTCTATGTATAATATAAGTTATTTATTATTACTAATAAATTTGTTCTCTGTACAATATAAGTTATTTATTATTATTACTAAAAATTATAGTTTAGAGTTTTACTTATAAATTATTAAAATTAGAAATAACAAATAGATGTTTTTGTTCAATTAGTATGAAACCCTTTCTATATATGTTTTCTATCTAGATCAACCTAATAATTTTATCATTCAGATCCTTTCTTTTCATGTAGAGCCTCTGGAAATCCTTTTTCGAAAAATCTCCATTGACTCACATATGTACAGGATCGCATCTTGGATACTGCGGCGGCGTCTAAAAAAAATGTTCTTAAACGTTATATTCAAAATCCATGTCTTTACGTAAACTGCAATTTGAAGCATAATCTTGCTTTCTATTGCAAAACACCAATGTCTCTTTATCATAGCATATTCCTGAATGAAGCATAAAGGCAATTCCCACTTTTGTTTGTCAAATGTCGTAAGTTTGTCATACATGAAGTCATACTTCTGACAATTTTCAGGTTCAACGGTCAGAAGAGCATCTTTATGTTAACCCTAGTGCAGCAGACACATGGTTAGATGCAACCAACTGATAAATTTTATGCAGCTTTCTTAAAATAAAATGTGAGTGCAGCTGTTACATTAAAAGACTAGTCAACAAAACCTGCTAACACAGAATCAATATTTTGACAAATCTAATTGCTACCTTGTCATCTTAGCGTAGATAAAGATGACCCAAGTATTGTGAATGTTCTTGAATTCATTTCAATTATCCATGAGATCATGGATAAAGTAATTCCTAACCACCCTCAGTAATTTTTTGAAGCTGTATTTGGTTGCCAGAAGATGGTTTAAAGACTGCATAGCCTCATTATAACAACAGTTTAGCATACTGAAACATCTCATCTTACACTGAGATGCAAGATAATTGATACCCTCAGCCTTCTCAACAATGAAAAATACGCTCTACTAGTTATTTATGGCATATTCTGTCGTGATGCAAGCAGAATTCTGTCTTTTCATGTGGATATATACATTACATACTTAAGCAAAGTTTAACAATAGAGAATGTTATCCACTTATTTGGTCCGAAGCTAGTAAAGTGTTGAGTACAAGACTTTTTTGGGTCATTCTGTATGGTATTTCTTTTTCGTTTTCTGAGAATGCACAGGTTTAAATCAGCCCTTCCAACAAAACAATATACCAAAAAGCAATATAATAAATTATTTATAGTAGAACAAGATTCTAAGAAGCGAATTAGAAATTGTGTTTCGTAAAAATCATTAAAAAGTAAATAAAAAGTTTTTGCCTAAAAATTTAATCAACTAAGGTGCAAATTACAAAGTATATTGGACAGAAAGTTTTTTAATCCTTAATTTTCAATATAAAAATCATATCAATATATATAATTTTAAAAATATTTAATAAATTAAAAATAACTTATAATATAAAGTATAAACCTATTAACAACACTTAATAATAAACTATTATATAATAAATAGAATATTTTGAAGTAAATTGTGATTTTATTTAACCATTAAATATTTTGCATCTTTAACACTGAACATAAAAAGAATTAATATGGAAAACTTATAGTAAAAATTGAAAGATAAATGAAGAATAAATGAATACAAACATATATTACATGATACAAATATTTATGTCTTATAACTTATAGACATTCTTTAAAAGTAAGTAACATAAAAATACTTTTGTATTAAAAATGTTTATCTTTTTATATATTTAAATATTGTATTATGAATGTATTGTAACGATTTAAATCATTAAGATTTTTTTTATAAATCAAAATTATAATACAACAATCTGATAATTTTTTAGTTAATTATAGAGAATTATAATATAATTAATTTTTTTTAATTATTACTAAAATATATTTTTGTTATGGTTTTATATAACTAATTTAAAGTTGTTTTTTTAATTTATATTAGATTATATGGGTGGTTTTATTTTATTTATTAAATAAACTATCATCGATAATATATATAATTTGTTTTAGAGTTTTTTTTTATGTTAATTGAATAGTGTTATCTACAGGTATATTTATTTAAATAAAAAATTGAATTATATATTTTAGTTTTGATATTATTGAAAAACTTCAGTATGATTTTATTTTATGCATTATATATTTAACATATGTATTATGTTGTTATATTAAATAAATTTAATATGTAACATCATTTAGAAAGTGTTATCTACATATAATAAGTAAAAACATTCATTAAATATTTAGAACAGAATTGTTTAAAGTGATGTAAAAATAAAAAACCAAATAACAACTTGTATTTTTTATATTACTTAACTTACAATATCTTATTTTATTTAATTAAACATTTCTTCTAATTTATGTTTAAACAAGCTATTAATTTTTTTATTTTATAATAATATATTTCTAAATTTATCTAAAAATTCATTCGAATAAAAGCTAAAAAACATTAGAAGAATTCTTTATTTCTACGTTTCTTACATAATAGTTTTATTAAATTGTCTTTCTTAGATATGACTGATATGTTATAATTATAGAAAAATCATATACCATCATATATTTAATAATAAATATTTTATGGAAATTTCATTGCTAGTTTTGTTATACTGACATATAAATATATTCTTAATTACTATGATTAAGTCTATGTTCTTCCTAATCATAAACATATCTTCATGTGTTTCGACTTTAATATGTTTTTATAAATGAAGAAGATTATTAAAAATTATTTATGAACAGCCTTATTAATAATACATCTATATCAGGGAGAACCTTTTAAATTTCCCTAATCGTTTGTTGTACATTATGTATATTTTGCACTTAGTTCGCGGAAATCTTATATGAAGGCTTTTTCTTGGGGTACCTCTGTTCTTTAGGGAATTATTGCGCACATGATGACAGCTGTTGCCACAAATGTGTGCATCGGATCAGCTGCATCTTGTTTCTCTCTTAATTCTATCAAGTTACTAAAAAATATGCATACTTTTTTAATTAACTAATACTGTGCAGAAGATATCATTTTGTAAAAATTTTTGTTGTTAGGAGGGACTATAATAATATTAATTTATACATGTAAAAATTAACATAAAATTCTTTAATAAGATATATAAGTTTTGAGAAAATGGACAGGGATGTATTTGAACTATTATCCATCATCTAAACAATCTTTTGTTTTAAAAGAACTTGTTGTTCATGCTCCCTAAAATAATTAAATATAAATTAAAGTTCTTTTTGATAAGAATATTATTTAATAATATTTTAAGTACTTAAACTAAAATATATTTTATTATATGCAAAATAGTATAGAACCAATAATTATTAAATTAGCTACTATGTCATATTCAAAGTATCAAGAACAGTCTCCTACAGGTTATTTTAAACTAATCATTAGACCTATAAAAAAGTTCTTTCAAAATGAACCTATAAAAAACATTAATAATCATTATCTGTTACTTAAATTCTATGGTTTTACTTTTTATATTAATATGGTTTACAATAAAACAATAATTTTATTTATACATATTTTTACGGTTATTTTGAATGTAAGTTAACTAAACTATAATTGCTATATACAAATATTGTAATTATACTAATAAAAGTGCAACTGCACATGATGAATCACAAACTGCTAGGACATTTGGTAAAGTTCTTTTGTAACTTGAATAAAGTTGTTGATAAAAAAATATTGTAATTTTTAGCAACAACTTTATTCAAATTATCCAAATCTGCATAATAAAAACCCTATATTATAGAACTTTTATGGTTTTTAGTTAAGCATACAACAGATCATCATCAAATATGCTATAAATATTATAATAACATTTTGTAAGCTAGTAAATCTACCTGCATGGAGAAGTTGTTTATAATGTGCACTAATTTGTTTCTAATAATCATATTACTTACTATTTATTATTTTAATTAGTCCTAACCTTGTTACAGTCTAATACTTTTCTAGCATAAATGTATGATATATTATAATAACTTAAATTATAAAACATTTAAATTCTTACAAAGAATCAGAATATTGTTTATTTATACAAAATACAAACATAAGTAATTGCATTGCAATCATTGTTAAGAATTTATTAAGTTATATATTAGAATAATATAATGGGTTATATATATTTAATTATTTTAATAAAATCATTAATTTAATAAATTAATATATAATTTAATAACTTATCAAATCTACTTTTTTGATAATATTATTTCTTTTTATTTTGTAAAATAATTACTATAAATGTTTATAATATGGTTAGGAGTGATGACAATATATAGAATATGTTGTTATTTTTTTAAGTATTATACTTTCCACTTTATGAGATTTTACTTGTGAATTATTTTTATAATTTTTATCATTATTATTCTTTGTAACTTATTCTTTTTATTCATTCATAATTTATAATAGTTAACTTTATATATATTAAATAAAAAATGTGTTTAAAAAATATATTTTGTATGTGATAATTTATTTATAAAGATATGTTTTAGTATCACCATATTTTCTTGAAAAATAGTTGGAAAATGATAGTTTATAACATTAGAGGGTATATAAATCTTACCAGTTTATCTAAAATTTCTTAGTGATACATTTTACTCCTGCAATGACACATCAGTAATTCAAAGAGTATGTTTTGCGATATAACTTATATTTAAAAAATTGTACTCGTATAATTAAAGCCATGTATTTGTGGATTTTAAGATTTCTTTTGTTTAAATTTAAAATAAATGTATATATTACAAAAATTATATTAAACTATTTAAGCTATCTGGACTTAAAATTAATGAAATATAAAATAATATTTAATTTATATTTTCAAATGCAATTTGTTATGATTTTGTATTTTAGTTATTAGCATTATTAGTTTAGTAAATATAAAACCTTATTAAAAATTATAGAAATAAAAATACTTTTATTATTTACAAATAGTACATAATTAACTGCTTTAAATATACTTTTACACTTAGTTAACCAAAATATATAATAAGTAACAAAACTTGTCATAAAAACTATTGTTATAAAAATAAATGTAATAAATTATAACTTTTCAAACTTTGGTAACTTTTACATAATAATTAAGAGGATTTGTTCATAATAGAAAAAATTATTAAATTATGTGTAATTTCATTATTTTCAACATGTAGTTTTTGTGTTATTAAAATTTTATTTGATTAAATCAGAATATAATGTTGTTATAATTAAAAAATAAGGTACTATATATTCACATAGTAATAATAGGAAACTTTCTAAATATACTTCTTATAGTATATTTAATAAAATTTATAGATTTTTAAATAGAATAACTTTTTATTACAGTGTATTTTGTTATTTTGCGCTGATTTTTAGTAACATATGTCTATGTCTCTTATTTGATGATCGCATTGTAAATATTACAATACAATAATATTGTCATTTCTTTCAAAAAATTATTCTTAAAATACAATTCATTATAAATTATCTTGAATTCTTTTAAAATACAAAAGTAATAATTTTTTAATTGCCATTACATAAACCTTACATAATGCATTATTTTTTGACATATATATTTAACCTTAAAAATCTACAACTAAAATTTTTAGAAAATTTAAATAATATATAAAAATACATCTTTAGTATGCATTAGTATTACTTAAGATACTTTTAAACTGCTTTTATTAATTTTATGCATAAAAAAGTAATAAACATGTTCTATTTTAAAAATTATTGACCTAATAATGCTAAAAAATAGATACAATAATAATTATATTACATACACTGTGTATAAAATTTACATTATTTTTGAAATAATATGATAAATAACATTTCAAAAAATAGTTTAGAGAAGAAAATCCTTGTAATGAAAGTTAAGTGATAATCATATTACTATTACCTTGAATCTGATTAAGTGTATGCGTATAAACAAAGATAAAAGTAATTTTAAAAATTAGAAATTGTTAATATTAATAAATCCTCTTAATATAAAAATTATTCAAAGTACTCAATTAATAAACAAAACATAAGTAATAACTTATCTACTTTTTAAAAAATAAAAATTTGTATAAACTAAATATATAAAGAATTATAATATATGTTTCTAATATGTGTATGTTGCATTTTATAATGTGAAACAGATAAATAAGTATAAAATGATATGAATATGAGAAGACCATTTTTAATACATTACTAATGTTAAAATTAAAAAATATATGTGATATTTATTTTAGAAATATTTTCAAACCTCAAAATTATTTAATGTTTTAGTTCCTATATTTTCATAATGCTTACATTGTAATTAGGAAAATTATTATTAGTAGCCTTAATAACGTATTTTTTTACATCTTACTGAATTTAAAGTTTTATTATTATCTATATATATTTTTTGATAAAATCTGTTTAAGTTTGTTAGAACAAGTAGGCTATTACAGATAGGCTAAATACGAATATGGTGAGGGTTATTGTACCTTATACTTGAAATGGTCTCCTGATAATGTTTTTCAATTAGGCATATCGAGAAAGTTTCTTCTAAATAAATGAAATGCTTGTTAGTGTTTCTCCTAATTTTTTTAAATAAAAATATAATTAAAAAAATTACTTGTATTTTTTTGTTCTAATGGTTTTATTGATAAATTTCTACGTTAGAAATCCAGGACAAAATATCTCGATTGATTGTGACATATTGTGTACTTGCATTCAAGTTCGTGAAAAGTTTATTGACTTTATTATTTAAAGAGTTATTTAAAATATTAAAACTAAAAGCATATTTTCTTAATGTTAATTATATGGATGTGCTTGAAAATTCTATTTATAACATTTCGGTATAATTTGTTTATTTTCAATCTAGAATAAGTGTGATTCATTAGGGCTGAATATATGTATATAAAAACTACAGGAAATTGTATATAACATAATAAGCCTCAAATAAAAATAGTTTAAGTTAAGAAAATAAACTAATATCTACTATTGTATACGTTTATTTTGCAAATTTGGGCTAATATATAATAGTTATAGGTTACTTCAGATATTAGTGTGTTTTTACACCACATATTTATGTGAGACACCTTGAGCAAATTATCTTGAATTTTACATTTTATTCAAAATAAGGTATTGGTAAAAATACAAAATAATAGAATCGATAATCCAAATCGTGTATTTTTATATCTTTTTTCTCTATTATATTTTATATTACTATCATATTAATATTGTATATAGTTTAACTTGTAATAATATATATTACAGAAGATTACTTAATAAACCACGACATTGTACATATTATATATTTATAAAATTTTTAATACAGATAATTAAATTAAATAGGGTATATATAGTATGAAAGGTTTAACTAATAATGAAAGTTAATACTAACTAATATTTTTGTAATTTAATTTTACTTAACCCTTATTTACCAAATTATAAATAGAACACTGCAAAACTATAAAAAAAAAACAGAATTTACTTTAAATAAATTACAAGAAAGCATGCATAGTTCTATATAGTCAGTAAATATGATTTGTACTTTTAATTCTTGTCAAGTTTTTGTTTATGCAAAAATAAGATCATGCAAATAGTGAATGCTATTCATTTTTTAACAGCCGCCTACAATCTTTGCCAACAAACATCGAGAAGCAAGCCGATAGCTTATAATAAATAATTATTTAAAGTATTCTTCGTAAGCAATAATATAAATTGAGGTTACTCAACAAGCTACACAATCTCAAATACGCAACCTAAGAAGAAGGATCGAGCATCTTAACCATGAGATTCAAAAGTCTGGTGTATTTTTAATTGACATGGCAAAGCATAAAAATATGCTTTTACAATAAATTAGACATAGGGTTAGAGATGTGATGCAAATATGTGGAATGTTTGTTATATTTAAAACCCTATGTTATATCTATTTTTAGCTATCTGAATAGTATCTATAAAAGTATAAATAATAAAATGATGAACATATTGTTTTGTTATTTGTTTTCCTTTTAACCGAATAAATATAAAAAACAAGGCGTAACTTTCAGTTTATTTCTTGTTTTGACATTAAATTTAAAAAACATATTCATCCCTAGAGAACTACAATAAAAATATAAATTCTTAATGAGGAGGACTTCTTCACACCCCCTCTTTTTACTACTAAAATACAATAAAACACATGTTACAATTTGCTAGTCTAGACCCTAACCCTTGCAAACGTGAATGAACGAGCATTTAACCCAACCCTACTTGGTTTAGTTAAAATACATGTCATACTTTACGCTTTCTCCTTGTAGAACAAAAAGATCTATGTTAAACTCGCCTGCATTCATCTTTTTACTTTACATTCAAAAATGATCACCATTATATTTAACAGAGAAGAATAAAAATAAGAGAGAAGAGAGCCTTCATTTATTTATAATCACTCATACAGAAAACCTTATTTTTATCGCTTTATTACTTTTGAGCCCTCTTCTCGGCCTTTTTCAAATGTCTACGCAAAGTACCAAATATCTTTGCTTTTTCCTTTCTTTCCTTCTTTCTCACTCTTCTTGCCTTCTTCTTTCTCACTTCCTCCCCGGTCTTCCTTTTCACAACAAAGTCTCTTTCAATCTCTCGTAACATCTCTGGGCTCTCGTAAATTCTCACTTTGCATTTTGTCTGGTGCGTTCCAAACCTTGTAGAACACCCACTCACAATAATTAACTCTTTTCTCACCTTGAAAAGAGAACTTATCTGTGAACAGATATCTTCCTTAGATGGGGTTCTTGACTTTGGATGAGAAATGCTCAGTACAACCTCCCTGCGCTGAAGAGGACGGTTCTCTCGCATCATGCAGATTTGCGTTTCAAGCGACATGGTAAGGGCCAAATTTTTTTTCTCAGTCAGCCGTAGAAGCGCTTCATAAATTCCCTGTCACCACCATCATCAACCCTCTCACTTCCTTTCTCTGCCATTTCAAAATACTTTGCTAACCCTCGAAGACATTCTACATCCTCTCCTCTCAGATCATTTATAAGCTTTCCCCGAGCTATACGCAGAGCATGGAAGATGTACCGATTTTCAGCTTCATACCGTAACGCTTCGATAAGTGTTTCCGGTCGTCTCTTCTCTGCAATTTTCGCTTCAATTTGAGACAACATATCATTAATCATAGAAATCACATTTTCTCTTGCCATAATTTCAACAGAGGGTGCTCGAAGAAGCAAAATCACATCAAAACAACTACAACCACATTATCCCCACGCAAAAACATCTTTCCAAGCTTTCTTTCCTTGGATTGGTTTCTACTTCCCGCTTCTTTATAAATCTCAACAGCTCTTTCAAGCACCATGTTCATGTGCTTGTCGTACGCAACAACCCCCGCAACTATCTTTCTGTTGCTCCGGAGATTGATAAAAACCTCCCTTTTCTGCTTTACTGCTTCATTTAGAAGCGAAAGAGGACCCTCACAATGATGCTTCCTCTCGTACTCACGTATTTCGTAGTTTGACAGAAGGTCATTGTATTTATGTTTGAACATCTGGGGCGGCCTTCTTTATCATCACACTTTGTTTTATATTGCAAGCAGATGATGTTGTGAATTGAACTTCATTTTTATATTCAGACACTGGCAAAAAAGAGCAATTAGTTTAATTAAATTGGTTTGAATATCATCACTTCATTCGCTTAATTCTCACTTTTTCTGCAATTTTGTTCCAAAACTTGTTCTTTCCAAATCTTTCAATAAAATTGTTCACCCACACGTTCGACATCTTCTCCCAATAGCCAAAGGCAATTCGAATTTCACCTCGAATCTTCACAAGTTCGTTTCTCATGTTCTCTCCAATCATGTCAATACCCTTTTGCATTTCGTAATCCAGTTTTTTGAACAGCCCAATGTTCAGTTCCTTTGCACTGATACCGCGCTCAAGGTTTCGTCGCACATATCTATCGTAATCGCGCACAATGTTCGTTATTATTCCGGTTGTACTTATTCCAACCGTTCGCTTCGTCGGAAGAAACTTGTCCATCGCTTTTATAGATGCATATATGTCCGAAGAAGACTGACCCGCATATGGTGCATCATCGTGTGCAACATAATCAATTTCATATCGATCGAGAAACTCCTTTGTCAACACCCATGGTGCATTCTGTATAATCTCATCTACATATTTACAATGCCTGAGACTCTCAATTCTTTCCTCATCACTTAATACTGTCTTTCCCTTTAAGGAAAGCGTAATCTTGTCAGATGGCACACCAACTACTAGAATCGTGTCAGGAAACAGGTTTTTTGCCTGTTGCAGAGATCTTGCATGACCGTAGTGAAAGAGATCGTATATTCCGTCACAGTAAATGCGAACCGGTCTATTTAAGTAGACCTTGTATTTTTTCAGTGCAGTTTGTGGCTCTTCGAAACCAATTACGTCATTTTCGGGGTACGAAGGTGTCATAAATACATACTTATGTGCTCTACTCCTATCCACCCTTCGATTAGTTATAACGTGGTGTATAGGCTCCTCATCTGATGTACATGTGCTCTCTTCGCTTTTATTCGCGGGACCTTCTTCCTCCACTTCAACAGAATAATCGTCGCTGTGACACTTTTTAAATTTCCGCTTCTTATTGCTCATCGGGGTTTTTTGTTTGTTTGTACAAAACAAGCTTTAAAATCAAAAATCCCCACAAAAATTTCATTCACTTGTGCAGAAAACGCAACGCAGAGAGAAAAATAAACGATATATCTTCATTCCACATAGTCAAGCGTCTCGCTTATTCCAAAAGAAGTTAGAAACTCCCTTCTGTCTACGTCAAATTTATTGCATACGTAGCTTTGTACCGTGAACAGGTCGTCAGTTATCTTGTTCACCTCTGTTTTCAGCGCGGCTACCCTGATCTTTTTCTCTTCGTATATCGCAGGGTCGCATCCATTGTACTTCTCAAGTGCACTAAAAAGCTCGTCGCGCTCCTTCTTCAAGTCCTCATAACGCGAAATCAACCCCGTCCTTTCACCATCTGCTCGTGCCATCTGCTCGGCCTCCAGACGTACTCTAAGTTCTTCCACTTTCTTGTTTGTTGACTCACGCTCCGCGTTTAGCTTCTCAAGCACGTTATTTCGGTTTACTTGTTTCTGTGACGGAAACGCCCAATAGTAATTAGACGTCCCAATCTTTTCCAAACGCACAAGATCGTCATCAATAAGGCCCTGCAAAACATCCTTCACTGCCATGAGCGGAACACCTTTTTTGTATGCCATCTTTTCCACCTCTTTAAGCATGAAAAAGTCCTTCGTCTCAGAAAATATTTCCAAAATTCGTCTCCGTTTCTCGTCTTCAGGAACCCCCCTTACCATGAAGGCTTTGCTTTCGTCGAAATTTTGATATTCTTTCTAGATGTTCTACACATCCTTACACAGCACAAAAACCTGTATTCCACTTTCATTTCCGCACAAATCAATGATATATCACAATAATTTTGATCATAACGTCAAAAACAAACAAAAAGTCTTTGATGGTCTTCCTTTCTTTAAACAAAGAAACATGATTCGTAACAAAATGCACTATCTTTCCTAAAAGATCACTTTTCACGTAATTTTCACAAACGCACTATTTTGTTTAAAATTGTCAAAAAATCCATCACGAATGATAAAGAGAAGAAGAAACAAAAAACTCGAACACGAAGTCAAGTACAATGTGCTTATGAACACTGAGGTAAATGCAGAGCTGCTTGAGACGTACAAAGCTTCTAACATTAGCACTGGTATGGAGGCCGATGAAGAAAAGGAGCATCATTTGCGAAAAATCATCACACAGGGATGTGGCGACATACCGACGCCTGTTATCTCAATACAGGAGGACTACGTCCGCTACGGCGAATACAGAAGGCCGAGGGAGTTTGTCAAATGGTGCGATGACGTACCTAACGATGCCATTCTGGTAGAAGATTACGACATTGAGTTCATGAAGAGCCATGAAGTTGGCGAGAAAGAGCTACATGCGCTCCTGGAGGACCCAGAAAAGAGCAAAGACGCCTCCCAGGCGCTTCAGAACTATGCGAGTAGACGTTTAGTGAAAATAATCAACGATGAAAGCTCTTTGGACGCGTACATTTGCTTTCGAAGACGTACGCATAAGCTTTCACGCAAAAGTAGAAGAAGCGAGGCAAATATCAACGAGAGGCTGCGTAGAATGTGGGTGGAGTTGAATACCCTTAAGAAGTTGTATGAACTGCACTTGAAGAGATGTGAGTTGTCGCGCGAGTACGTGGAGTGTAGCAGGGACATAGCGAACATCGGGGCTGCGCTCGATCAGGACAGTAGGTTGTGGAAGAAGATACAGAAAAAAATGTTCAAAAAGAGGAAAAGCACAATTCCTGCGGAGTACTACAAGACGTGCGGACCATTCAAGGAGCTTTTTGGAAACTACGAAAAGGTGAAGGAGCTAAAGGACTTTCTCTACAATCAGTGTCCGAAGATGAACTCGCTTGACCTTGAAAGAGAAGCAAAGGCGCTTGATAACTACAAGCGCCGCAAACTTAAGTCAAAGGAAGATACATGAGCGCTTCGAAGGCTTTTAAGATGGATAATTGACGCAACACGTTGACCGGCAATGGTGTAAACACGAAACTCCTGCACAAAAGCAGGAGTTGACTTCTAATTAGAAACGATTACTACACAGAATAAGCAATGTGCTGAGAACGGCCATGGATAGCATTGTGTCGCAAAATGCAATGTGCATGTTCAGATGGTTTGTAGAGACTATGGACATACGTAGATTGTGCATGTTTCTGTGCAGGCTGAATTTTGATGCAATGGCATGTATCGGAAGCATGAAGAGTATCACAGGGTTGAATCTGCACTGCTGCAACATCAGTGGAGGGGGCATCAAATATATACAAGCTCTGAACAACCTGAAAATATCGAACATAGGCTTGGGACATCGTATATAGTAGCAGAGCAACATTTGGCTCTATTATTAATAAAGCACATATTTTAGCTGCTTTGCCCAAAGATACTTGAAACGGAACTTTCTTACTAAATGTGCGTATATGTTTCGTTTTCTGTTGACTCTTTGCAACCTCTGTATTTCTCAATTTTGTGTACGATTCTATAAAGGAGTATTGCAGACCATAATTTAGTCTAAAATTCCTTAAACGTGAATTTTGTTAATAAAATTACCAGAAAAATATCACAGGTTTAGGAAATCTAAGAGAAATAAAGAAGTCTCTGCAAGTTAGGGTTCACTCATCTCCACATGCTTGGAAGCTTCAGAAGTGACATCACTCTTGGGTACACGAAGGCTCCTGCTTGCGATCCAACGTATGCAGAATTTACATTCATGTTAGGTCTGATAGTGTGCAAGTGTTGAATTTTGTGATTCCGCTCTTAATGATTTTTACTTGAATTGCGAACTACATCTGCTTTGAGGCTCTGGATGTGAACTTCTGAATAAAGAGTGCTGCATTCCATACGGTTGGTCCCTCTGTTTATCATAAATGATTCATTTACAGACGATTCCAAGAAAGAGCTAATCTTGGTTCTCTCGTTGATTTGCTTGTGCAGAGTATTTATAAAGCCAATGTTTATTGAGCGTACAAAACTGCTCTCTGTAAAGCGATATGAGAGTTTATTTATAATAGTTCGTTCAATTCTGGAATGCCATCGTCAATTTAAAGGTAAATTCCATTTATTTTTTCCCAGATCTTTGCCATTCGAATGTAAAATATCATCTTGCATGCCATACATTAGTGGACCATAATTCGTAATGTGTAAAGATCTTGCGAGACTGGAATTGTCACCAGTGCATACAATAACCTCAAAAACCTGCAATAGCGCATCTCTGAACTCAAGTTCAGAGATGCGCTCGTAGTACTTAAACCGAAATTACAGCTGCTACTTTTGACTTTCACTGCATTCCGGTTGATATTCTAAAAATCAATATAACTTCCAAGCCTGTCTAAGTTCTGATCATCCTTTTCTCCTTGAAGTCAGGTACAAGCCATTGTCTCACCATGTCTGGAAATCATGGCTGATCAGCACAGTACAGTTTTCTCCTCGCAGTGGTCAATATTTATCTTCTTGAAGAAAAATCGCGAGGACGATGTATTCACTGTATTGCACAAGTAAGATGGTTCTTTTTGCATTGAACTTCATCTTCATTCGTTTCAAGTATGTCTTACGAGACTCCTTGCGTGAAAAACTAGTTTTTCGGTATTCACGTTCAAGTTAGACGTATTGTAATCTCAAAAGAGAATGGCAGGATATCCATTGCCCTATCCATGCTCTTGGACGTGAATAGCGTTTACAAAATCAAATATCCCGCTAATTCATGTGCATTGCTTTCACAAATGCACCTATCTTCTGTGAATTTACATCACTCAATGATTCAGATAAAAATAAATTGATCACGTAGAAGTGTGTTCTTTACAGACTGCATCCTTTATACGCAATGATGCACATGAGACGGTTCTTGAGAACATCGAAAACGTGTCTGTATATGTTGATCATTCGGTAGAAATTGCCAAATCCATTACAAGGTGTGAAAATATGATTATAAAGTCTTTTGACACCCATTCGGGCTACAAGCAGCAGAGAATATCAGAGCATTCGCTGGTGTTTACAGACTGAATACCTACGCTGTTTCTGTGCTGTTACCTCTCCCGACTATAATGGCAGACAATCAGAAGCAGATAATTAGCGAGAATTAACCAATATTTGTCTTCTTACCATTCAAGGACTTGTGCGCTTCTGAAAAGTGTTATTCAGGTAAAAAAAATGATATCAGACTTTCAGACATCATTTTTCTCTCCATTTGAAGCTATCAACAAAGATCTTCGCACAAAAAATGTTTTCGTTCAAAACAAACAAATACAGAAATACAAAATATGAACCCCGGTGAAGAAATATTTGTGCTGAAATGTGCTGAGTGCGACACAATTCTGAGCTACTTTGGATACAAATCAATGCTTCTGAGCAACAGCTACATAAACGTTTACTCGACAAACTTTTTTTCAGACAAAATCACGTGTGTATACGAGGCTTACACGTCTAAGAAGTGCAGGTGCGCGATAAGAGACGTTGCTTGCGTGTGCTGTGGACTAATAGTTGGGTATCACGTAGAGCAACCTTGCAGAAGATGCCTAGAAGAGGAAAACAACGGCCACATGTGGATGTTTTCTGAGGAGCGAATCAAAATCTTGGACAACAAAAGCAGCATGAAGATGGAGTCCGTGTCCTTTATCAGACTCTGTAGACGAAACATTGTGTCTAGCTTTGCTGAGCCAGAACGATGAGAAGTGTCTTTTCGCCCTCCTTGCTTTCGTTCCGGCAGCTGTGAGTCGCAACTTCTAAGTTGTCTAAAACATAGCCAAGAGAAAAACACCGCGGGAAGTTTCAGACGGAAACGATGTGCGAAGGTTCGATTTACATGATTCAGCTATTTTTTGCAATCTTTCAAGCGGTGGCGCTTTCTATCAAAGAGTACGAGCAGAACCTGGAAAGAGAAAGAAAACTGGATATGCCACGAATAAGTGATTCAGATGAGGAGATCCTCTGGAAGAATGCAGCACTTACACAAAGAGGACAAGATGCATCTTTGGATGGCGACAGTGACTTTAACTCGACAATGAATGAAATGTATCCAAAGCTGATATGGAGAGGCGAAGAAGACGTTCCCCCCACAGAAGATACAATCGAAAAGACCAAAAAGCTTGAAGAGATGAAGAAGAAACTGAACGAGGCACTGGGAACCAGGGAAGAGGTGAAAGGTCTCACGGACAAGGATATGTGGAAGAGGCTGCATGATTACCTGGTACAGAACTTCAATGACTTTTTGGTTAATGGCCACCTGGGAGTCGAGATGCAGATTCGCTACTTCCTCTGCTGCTATGTTGTTGTTTTTTTGCCAATGCAGACTGCATTTTTTGTTCCAGCAATATTTTTCAAGTGGATTCCACGATCCTCCTACAAAACGCCGGTGCTAAACGACGCACTGAAAGGCCTCGAAATATTTCTTCAGTTTGTTAGAAAGGAGTCACAAACAACGTTTCTGATCAGCTTTGTAGTGGGCAGAAAAAACATGCTGAAGGAGGATCTGCAATTCATTCTTGACATTCCTCAAAAGATTTTATCGGACCCAGCATTCATTATCCGCGAGTTTCTCGGATTTGAGATTCGCGCAAGAGGCTTAAACAAGTTCAAGAAAAGCGTCACTCGCGAGGCAGGCGTCAAACTCAAAAAATAAAACCCCTTCATGTACCAAATCGAGACTGAGACGCTTGAGGATACAAGAGAGGGAAAGCCACAGCTCCTTGCAAACATCGAAACCTGGAAGAAAGTCGCAGACTACATCGCAACAACGTTTGGGCCGTATGGCCTGGACAAGATGTTTGTCTCGAAGGACGGCGGAATTATGATGACAAACGACGGCGCAACCATTTTGAAGCGGAAAAAGTTTTCGCAGCCTGCAGCGAGACTTCTTGTGTCGATCTCAGAGAACCAGGACGACGAGGTTGGCGATGGAACGACGAGTGTCGTGCTTCTTGCGTCTGAGCTCCTTCAGAAGCTCAAGCCGCTGATCAAAGAATCGTTTCCACTCGAAGTTATCGTGGATACGCTCGAGTTTTTCAAGGTGTTCTGCCTGGAGAAGCTTGAAACGATGAAGATCGCATACGACGACAATATGCTCCACCGAATCGCGGAGACAGCTATCAGCTCAAAGATTCTGAAGCACGAGCGAGAGCACTTCGGAAGAATAGTTGTGGAGGCGATGAAGAGCATCGACTACGAAAGGAAAGAGCTTCTGGGAATAAAAAAAGTGCCCGGTGGAAGCATCCGTGACAGCTTTCTCGTGCAGGGTGTTGCCTTTGAAAAGTGCTTCACGTACGCAGGCTACGAACAACAACCAAAGATGATTCGTGACCCAAAAGTAGCCTGTCTCAGCGTCGAGCTCGAGTGGAAGGCGGAGAGGGACAATGCAGAGGTACGTATATCCGATGTCAACGAATATCAGCGTGTTGTCGATGCAGAGTGGAAGATCATTAGAGACAAGCTAGACCAGATTATTGCATCTGGCGCAAACGTTGTTCTGAGTAGCCTTCCCATCGGCGACTACGCTACGCAGTACTTTGCAAGGAGGGGCGTATTCTGCTCTGGACGAGTTGAAAAAAGCGACCTACAGCGAGTTGCACAGTTCTGCGGATGCGTCGTCCAGTGCACAACGAGCTGTTTGAAAGTAGGCACTTGTGAAGCATTTGAAGAGCGGCAGATCGGTAAACTGCGCTACAATTTCTTCACGGGAGGACCAGGCACTGCAAGCACAATTTTGCTACGTGGCCCAGGTGCTATAGCGCTCGACGAGGTCGAAAGAAGCTTGGAGGACGCCTTGATGGTTGTCAGAAAGACGCTTAAGACGCGTGAAGTCGTCTGCGGAGCGGGGTCCGTAGAAATGCAGCTGAGCCGTCTTGTCAGAGAGAAGGTCGCTGAGTTCGATAACAAGCAGCTTTTTGTGGGAATGTGCATAGCGCAGTCACTCGAAGTCATCCCTTTCACTCTCGCAACCAACTTTGGCCTTGACGCAACTGCAGTCGTCCAACAGCTACGAAAGCACCACTCAAGAGGCGACTTCTTCTATGGTATCGACTTGAAAGTAGGCGTATCTGACGTGCACCAGGCCTTCGTCTTCGAACCGCTCTCTGTCAAGCAAAACATGATAAAAGCGGCATTCAGTGCGGCATCCTCGCTTGTTCTAGTTGATTCAACGATCATTGCAAGAAAACATGGCGACTAACGCTTATCTGATAAATTTTCAACTGTTTTCAGGTTTCTGCATTGAAGATAAGTTCTCTTTA
Organism: Antonospora locustae; assembly: GCA_007674295.1. Classification (NCBI taxonomy): domain Eukaryota; kingdom Fungi; phylum Microsporidia; genus Antonospora; species Antonospora locustae. Next base: position 96,325 of record CM017460.1, read on the forward strand.
TTGTTCATAAATATCAAAAAATGAACCCCAATGATTCCGGATAAGATTCCATGTCTGTCGCTGCCTGCATACTATGACGGTGAAATACAAGAGATGTCTCTCGAATCACTTCTAGAAAGTGATTATCTCGTGCTTGTTTTTTATCCATACGACTTTACAACGGTTTGTCCATCAGAAATAAACGAGTTTTCCAAGCGGCGCCGTGAGTTTATCGAGGCTGGCGCAAGTATCGCCTTCGTCTCGTGTGATTCAGTCCACTCTCATCGCACATGGGCACAGATGAAGTCGGAGGAGGGCGGAGTCAGAGACGCCAAGTGGCCAATGCTATCTGACTACGAGAAAAAGCTTTCTCAGACGCTTTTTCTGCTGAACAAAGATGGCTCCTGTAAGAGAGCGACTGTCATAGTCGACAAAAAAATGGAAATTCGCCATTATTCGTTCAACGACAACAGCATTGGCAGATCCGTCTTTGAGGTCATCCGTCTCGTCAACGCACTTTCGTTCTCGGATAAGCACGGAAGCATGTGCCTTGTTAACTGGGAGCGTTCTCCTACACCAGCCAAGTGATCTCGACGCCTGTCGTACCGGTGCAGAATTATACGCATTCGAGATTCGTTTCAATAAAAACTTTCCCTACTAATGAGCTGCGATAAGTGTGGACTAACTAAGGCAGTTGTGTTGCGCTCAAAAGACTGTACGAAGCTCTGCAAGACGTGCTTCTTCAGGGCATTTGAGGACGAAATACACGAGACAATCAAAGGCTCGAATATGTTTCGAAGAGGAGAACGCGTGGCAATTGGAATGAGCGGTGGAAAAGACAGCACAGTGCTTGCTCACGTCATGGATATCCTCAATAGACGCCACTGCTACGGCTTGGAGCTGGTGCTTCTGTGTATCGATGAGGGTATTCGGGGATACCGCGACCACTCACTAAGTACGGCGCGTGAAAACCAGCGCGAGCTTGGATTGCATATGGCGGTCCTATCGTTTGAGGAGCTTTTTGGAGTTTCAATGGATACCGTCGTTGAGAAGACCGGCAGACGCGGAAACTGCACGAGCTGCGGAACTTTTCGCAGAAGAGCGCTCGAGATTGGTGCACTGCAGCTCGGGGCCAATTGCATTGCAACGGGCCACAATGCAGATGACATGGCAGAGACAGTTCTTCTGAATCTGTTTCGCGGAGATATCAACAGACTGAAGCGGTGCACGGTGGCAAGAACTGCTGACTCTGTGATTCCTCGCTGCAAGCCATTTAAGTTCACTTTCCAGAAGGAAATCGTAATGTATGCGTTTCATAAGAAGCTTCTTTACTTTTCGGTGGAGTGTACGTACTCACCAGGCGCCTTTCGGGGCGAGATGAGATCGTTTGTGAAGGACCTGGAGAAAATCAATCCCCGTCTCATCACAAACCTGATAAAAAGTGGCGACGACTTTTCAGAGAAGATGCCCTCACCAAGCAATGCATATCCGTGCAGTCGATGCAGTATGCAGTCGCTCTCCAGAATTTGTCAGGTCTGCCGTCTTATTGAAAACCTTTCGGGGATTTAGCAGCAGATGGTGAAACCTAAGTTCAAGGCATGTTGCATGCCATTCGCTTGCATCAATATTTTCTCAAATAAGCTACCCCTGTAAACATGGCAAGAACTGCGTTCACAAACAAAAAACACTCTCTGAGAGAGCAAAAGTCAAGCAGCGAGTCACAGCAGAGGTCTCCGATGGTGGTTGCTGGAAAAACAGCGCGAAAACATCCAGTTTCTGTCAAAGTTCCAAGAATCACCGAGCCCATTGCAGATACACAGAAGAAGACGCGAAGATTCACGAAAATGGTTTTGAAAGAAATTCAGTACTACCAGCAGACGTCGGGCATGCTGATGAGCAAGATGCCCTTCGTCAGGCTTGTGAGAAGCACAGTCAACAAGCTGAGTACGGGTGATAAGGACACACCGTTGAGATTCACACGTTCCTCGCTGGATGCTCTGCAAGAGGCGTTCGAAGCGTTCATCGTCTCTCTTTTTGAGAACGCTTACAGCTGCACAATTCACGCCAAGCGTGTCACACTTCATCCTTCCGACCTCCGCCTTGCAAGGAAGCTTAAGAAATAGCGTCACATACAACAGCGAGCTGCGCCATGAATAGCATTGCGCTCACCTGTGTTTGATTTGCAATAAATCTGTTTCTGGAGTTGCTTGATGTAGCACTCGACGAAATACGCTTGTTCTTGTTCTCAAGCACTGCCTTTCTGCGTCAACTCGCAGGGGTTGCTACGAATGTGCATTTGTGGTGCTGGCGGGGTTTTTGGAGGGAAAACAAGACAGTTGGCGCCGCACTAGCCCGACATAAGACAGCGGAAACATGTTTATTAGACATTGTATCCAAATCTTGACAGCGGAATGTCTCGATACGAGGCGACCCGTGACGCAGTGATGTCTTCAATCTGTCTGCGTCCGGGACTCAGCACTGACGGATCAGGCGAAAAGTCGTAGTGCGGGTTGCCGACGTATTCGTAAAGGTCGCCAGGTGTTCTCTGTGCACGTACTGCAAGTAGGTGCAAAAAGCCATGCAGGGTGCTGGAAATATTCATGTCTCGCACGTTACCTGTCACTTATTTTCTCGTAGAAACAAAACTGTGTCAGCATCAGAGCTACGCGTCGCTGCGGACGAACTTGCCCATTCTCAGGCTCCGTTCTGACAAAACTCGAGAAGTTGCAGCATCTGTAATTGCAGTGCGCTGTGAGGCAGGCAGAAAGGGATCCAGCACAGGGTCATAGAGAGCGTTGCCAGATGCAGCACAAAGGACCCTTGAAAAAAAGAGCAGAAAAAACTGAAACGCTCCGAGCAGCCACATGCGTAGAAAGCACCGTCTCATTTATGTTTTTCTTGGAAACGATTGCTTCTAATGAACAAATAAAAGTGTACCTTCTCAGTAGTCTCGCCGCCCAAGAGGGATTCCACGCTTTGAGTCCCTGCGCGCTGCGCTGATGTTCGCGATCTGTCTATTTCGCATGCTCAGTAGAAGCGGGTCTGTCTGAGGACTGTACATCATGTTCATCTTTGGACTATTGCCGATGTAAGTAACATTTCGTGTACAGATGTCCAGAATGTGCACGCCAAGCATTGCCAGTACAATTCTCATGATGTGCATGTGTTTTCAGACACGTGCTCTTTGTGTTTTCTTAGAAACAAATGTGTTTGAGCGCAATTGTGCATAGCGTTTGTGGGTCTCCTGCAGAATTCGAAAATATGCGTCTTTAACAAGAACCTGAATTATACAAAAATCAGAAGAATACGCTTTTTCAGATTCCATAGTCGTACTCTCCAAAGCTAAATCCAGGGGATGTGATTACTCGCGCAACGTTTGTCTGCTGTCGTGCAGGATTTCGAGAAAACGGATCTCCAATGGGAATATTGAGCGCGTTATGTCCGTCAGTGCCCTCGCGTCCGTGAGATTCCAGTGCAAAGATGCTTAGAAGGTGCAGCAGCATTTCTTTGACAATGAATTCCGTTTTATTTCTGTTTACAAGCGTGTTGCATGACACATCAATCAACATTTGTATGTTCAAGACGTTACATACAGAAAACACGATTCAGGCTTTCGTAGTAAAAGATGTCCTAGCAAAAGTCATTTATTAACCTAGATTCCATAGCCGTAGACGCTGCCTAGTCCTCTTCTAAAAGGGGAGAAACGTGAGGAGGCCGCTGCTTTTGCTGCTGCTGCCCTTGTTGCAGCAAGTTCTCGTGCTGCAGCGAGTTCTTCAAGTTCTTTTTGTCTGGCCAGACTTAGCGGTGGAACGTCAAGAGGGCTGCTGAGCGGATTGCTTAATCCAAAAAGTCTGTTGTCTTTCGGGCTATTTATGCCGTAAAGCTCGCTTCCTCGAATTGCGAGGACCCCCGTATTGTACAGTCCAAAAAGCACAGAAACGACGGTTAAAAGCTTCATGCTTTCGCTGTACTTCGTCTTTTATACTTTTTTTGAAACAAAACCGTCTCAAGTGACCAAGTTTTTGCGCCATTTTTGACACACAGATATTTCAAGTGGCAGTGGACCAACAACCACTCTGAAATTAGGAAACTTGGCGCCTGAAAAAAAAAACTCAAATTAAAGTGAAAAATGCAGCAGAAAAAGACTCAGAGAACAAAAAACATTGACTCTTCGCTAAAACACATCCTATCATATTCGCACTCAGCACATAGTGATGACTTACTGGTGCATATGCGAAGCAGTTCTCCACGGTGACTTTTTGACTTTCAATCTTACAAGACGCTTGTTTGTATGCTTTCGGTGTTTGTTCTTTCCGTTTTTAAAGCTTTAAAAGCCAAGTCCAAGCTATTTACGCCAAGCTTCACTTCTAACAAATAACTGGTGTACAACTCTGTGTGACAACGCGTTTCTCGTTTTGGATGCATGTGTAGACAAAATGCACATCATTTCTGCCTGTTAAAAAACCTCTCAACACTAGCAAGCTTCATCGCTCCGCGACTATCTTTGTATGCAATAACAAGTGTCTTTCGCGCCGCAGTGCAGACGCGCTGAATAGCCATTATTTGCAGAAAAGTGTGTCTCCTGTCTATCAGAACAGCGTACTTTGAGTGGACTTTGCTTGGTGCATCAACGTACAGCAGCATATCTACTCCGTACTTCAGCCCGTCCCCCACATAGAACCCGGCCTCCTCAAAGTACTTCCTCAGCTCCCGCTCCTTCATTCTGACGGCTCCAGTACGGCCTTTGACCTTTCTTAAATAAATTCGACAGAACTAACTCAAAATCTGTCTCAAAGCGGCGATGAGATGCTGCAGAACGAGTTTCTACATGATGAGCGAGGGAAATGCGTCTTTTATACACATAAAAAACAACCGCTAGATGCGTGTAGAAACGCTAGAGACACAACACGTTGGAAAGCGAAAGATTCCAATTTTTTCTATCGACATATCCGCCAAGAACGAAATAGCTACGGGCGGAGGTGACGGGAAGGTCGTTGTATGGAGTACAGGGCAGGTCTTTCAGCAGCACACTGGTGCGGTGCTCTGTGTGAGATTCAGCATCAAAGGCACTTTTCTGGCGTCTGCAAGCGATGATAAAGCAGTCAACATATACAGAAAAGAGAACCAATTCAGCTTTGCAAAGAAGCTGAACCACCACAAGTCCGACGTAGTGGGCCTTGGATGGACGCATGACCACCTGCTCAGTGCTGGGTGCGACGGAATCATAAACTTCTACGAGACGAGAAGTTTTGGTCTAACAAAAAAGATTCGCGAGACGCTATTCCTGAAGGGCCTTGCAATTGATCCTCTTTGCAAACAATTTTGCGTGCAGTATGATAAGGGAATTCAGATGTACAATATCAACGGCCAGCTCATGGCAAAGAACGAGGAGATCTTTCAGGGAAATGTTATTGAATCCTTTTTCAGCAGAATGAGCTTCTCTAGAGACTCGAAGTTCTTGGCAGTTGGGCTTTCGTTCAATAACAAGGCAAATTCCGTAGAAATACTGGACATGAACCTGAAGAGAATGTATTCTCTGCTGGGACACGTTGCACCCACAGAGGTTGTTGCATTCAATCCAAACGTGTTTAAAAAAGACGAGAGATACTACGTGATAGCAGTGGCATCGCAGGACCGATCTGTTTCTCTCTGGTGTTCCTGCAATCACAGACCCTTTCTGCTACTGAAGAACGTTGTCGAAGCGCCGGTACTTGACATGTGCTGGTCCAAGCAGGGAGATGTGTTGATGATGTGCACATACGACGGCGAGGTCAAGAGGCTCCAGTTCAGAAAAGACGAGCTGGGGAAGGTCTGCAAAATGGAGGATGACAGCAACTTGCCTCTTACGTACGAATACTACGAACTTGGGAGAGACCCAGAACAGCCAGAGACAGAAAGTGCAGCGAAGTGCAGTGAAGAGAGTGAGAGGGACCTTGGAAAGACTGCGAATGCATTCGAGCAAGCACACAGGTGCAGCACAGTGAGCAAGGACCCAGGCGTCTGCTCACAGAAAGATCACATGAAGGGCGAGAGTGTTGCTGCAGAGATCACAAGACCAGTCAAGAAAATCAAGCCGTTTTTGATTGCACCGTTGGAGGAAAAAGACGGAGTTGTGGTGTCAGAGCGTGAGGGCGTCCTTTTTATCTTCAAAAGCATCAGAAGGCAGGGGCTTTCAAAGCGCGAGCCCAGGGACTTCGTGAAGGTTGTAAACGAGCACCGTGTTGAGTACAGTGCAGAAAGAGGCGAGCTGAGGGTGTTTAGAGGCGAGTACGAGTATTTTTGTGCGAAAGGCATTGTGTCACACGTGTGTGTTGGTAAGGATTACATGGGACTTGTTTCAGCTAGTGAGAATCGTGACAAAATAAGAGTTCTCGACCTAGAAGCATGCACACTGGCGATGCCAGTGCTCTATTCGTGTGGCGTCGCGGTTATTGACACGATGGAGTGTCTTTTTCTGATTGTGGAGACCACGGGCGACTTCAGGGTGCTGGACCTGAAGGCACGCAAGAAGATCTGTGCAGGAGTACTGCCGTTCAATGGTAACGTGAACGTGAACCTCTGTCGAAAATATTTTCTTGTAGCGGACTGCGACGGCCAGCTCTACTTTTACTCGAGAAAAATGGATGTCTGGTTCAGAAAATGCGACGAGTACGAGTCTGTGCACACAGAGAAGACGGATACAGCAGAGCTTGGCGACAATACCATCGAGGAAGTCAACTATCGCTTTCTAGTTGCCCGAGAGGCAGGGTGTCTGAAAGACATGCAGAGACACGCAAGGAGACTCTTCCGCCTTGTTGCAAATCTTGACAGCATGGACGACTTGCTGGAAAACAAGATGTGCGACGTGGTCGTAAGTCTTGTGAGAGTGGGAAGCAAGGACCTCGCAAAGCGCCTTCTCAACAGTCTGTGCAGAAACTACGCGTTGCACTACTTTGTGTACGACATGCAGAGAACTATACGAGACCTCGAGCTGAGCGGCGAGGGTTCCTAACCGGATGGCCAGTGCATATCAAAGAAAACAGCTGAATAAACACAGTATATTTAGCTCTTCTGTGTGGTTGTTGCTACGACCTTGTCCTTGTACTCGGAGACCTTGGCCTTCACTCGGTCGTAGTTCAGCGTCAAGACAAAGCTGATTGCAGCACACCCAAAGAACAGGACAAGACCAATCAGACCATGGAACATGAACTGCTTTGACGTTCCGTAGAAGCCACTTCTGAACGGCTTCACAATGGGCATGTTGAGCTCCACAATCACAAGGAAGATTTGCGCCACGAACAGAGACTTGCAGATTGCGTAGTGATACACAGGAGAGAGCCGCGACATCAAAATGTAGATGGCGAGCACGACAAAGAACGTGATGAAGTAGAACATGGTGTTATCGCTGCGCAGAACAGATGTGATTATGAGCGCAGAGATGTATGCGCCTGTGACGCTGATGAATATGTTTTCGTAGGGAGGCACCGTCGAGAAAAATCCGGCCGCAACACCTGCAACGATTGCGATTGACCACACGAGTTGCGACAGATCCACGTGTGTTGATATAAAAGTGAGAAGATGTCCTGTGCACATGAGGATTCCAAGCCCAGACATCAGGACTCTCTTCAGGTAGTCGAGATTCTTTGCAGGCCACATACACAGAATAAAGATGCATATAACAACAACGTCAAACACAAAGAAGTTTAAGTCAAAATGCTTCTCAAATGTGCTTATGTAGAACGGTAGACAGGGCTCTGATCCTTGAGTCCCAGAAACACTTGAAGAGGCACGTGTCACAACAAAGTGTAGCAGCACATAAAGAGCATCTAGGCTTCGTGTCATACTCCTCTGCACACGTCTTTTTTATTTCTTCTCTCCTTTACACCTCCTTTTCAAGAATTTTGGTACCACAAATCAGGCACCCCACATCTCCACCATGAAACCACAACAAATTATGTCTTTATGGAAAAATACTTTAAGTACCCTCGGCACACAGTCAGGTGTAGGATGTGTCCTACTTTGAATGCAGTCACCGCACCTCTGTGGATGCCGCCATGCCAGAAGCAGTGCTGTGTAGGCAGCGCCTGTGGTGGCTTAAATGGGTGAACGGGCCAGGGCGGTAACGCAGCAACCATAAGCCCAGTGGCACGCAGTCTGCAGTCCCGTGCGTAGCATTTTGCTGGAGCAACAAAATGATGACGCCTCTTCCTCTGCGGGAACCGTGGCGACTTATCACAAGCGCTGTTTTTACCCCGCCCATGTCTTGCAGGGAGGAACTGTCGCTCCGGAGTCTCTACGGAACGATTGGCCTGTCGTACATCGCCGGGTACGCAGTGGGAGCGCTTGTACGCATTGTGCACCGAGGCAGCTCGCCAAAACCCATGTATCACGCATACTTCGGAGAAATGGGCGCAGTACTAGGCTGCTCGCTTTTGGCTACCACCTACGCAGGCTACGCGATAGCAAGGTGCCTTCGAAAGACACGCCAGTGACGCACTCGCCAGAATGTCGTTTATTAAAACTGCCGCTCAGCCCATGAAAAAACTCTTTGGAGAAAGACAGAAGTACGTTATCGGCCGAATCAAAAAGAACTTCGTGCACACATACAGCAAAAGATATCCCGTGGAGCTGCCGTTTAGCTGCACAGGTGACGTAATGGTCTGCATCACCGCGTCTGGCGCAGAGATATTCTTTGAGCACACCATATTCAACAGCTATGTCGTGTCTGTGGAGGAAAACGTCTACGTACTGCACGGCAAGAAGCTGACGTTCATGACAAAGGACGAGGAGGTGCTTGAGAAAGACAAAATATACATATTTGAGATAACAGAGGAGACATTCGCATACAAAAAGGTGCGTCTATACAAAAAGAACGTGTATCAGGGAAGGTACAGAAAAGGAAAATTCCTGTACGAGGTTCCAGAGACACTCAGCGAGAAAGTTACAGAAGATGCTGCCAACAGACCGAGGCGCGTGCTCACAGGCACGTTGATTGTGCAGAGAAACCACAAGGAAAACGACATGGTCACCGCAGAACAGGTATCAGATAACGTTTTCGTAGAGACAGGATGTCCACTGCGTGAGGTCCGAGGACGAATCATTGCGACAAACCCGCACATAATCGTCCAGGATGGAGCGATATCTGTCATGGTTCTAGAGAAATCGACCACCGTGCAGAAGGGCGAGCTTGTGACTGTGCGAGTTCTGGACGAGACGTTTGGAAGGTATGTGGGCACGCTCAGGCGCTTCGACATAAAGGTGGGGATGGTTGCCGATGCGCTTGTGCGCAATATAACAGACAGAGCCGCCTTTGTTGAGGTGAACGGAATATCCGGGAGAATGAAGCTTAACGAGTGCAATAGCATCAACACGAAGTATGTGCGGGGCGTCGTGTACAAAGTCGACGAGGACAAGCAGCAGTTCGAGTTCAGTGTGAAGCGGTATTTGAAGATGGCACGCGAAAATGAGCTTGAGGAAGCCCTGATCTCGCTACCCTTCACGGAAGCCGACGGCGAGGGCTGCACAGAGATCCCTGTCACAGACGCATGCAGATCCGAAGCTTCAGCGCATGCAGAGGCCGCAGTCTGCGAGTCTGCCAAGCGCAGAAAAACACACGCAGCCCACAGGCCCGGCTTCGGTAGGTACCTGAGCGAGCTAGTGTCCTCGGAAATACGGGCGGCTTCGGATGGAGATGCAAACCGCGGCGGCTTCTCTTTGAAGGGCCTTGGCAAAGAGATTCAATGCAACATGACGTACGATGAGGTTATGGATGTTATAAACGCCCACCTGGACAAAAAGGGCGTTGGAGCCATCTTTGAGGCGCTGGTCGAGGCAGACTGGGGCGTGGAGAGAATGAGAGAGATATTCAAGAAGTGGATGGCGTACGAAAAGGCAAACAGCGGAGACGTAGAGCGCGTAAAGTGCATGGCAAAGCAGTACGTCCAGCAGATAAGCAGATAACAGCACATCGCCAGCATGCAGTGGGCAATCGTATGCACGTGCAGATGCGCCAGAAGCAGCATCGCTCTTTATTCACGAAGAAAAGTTCGAGATGCTCTGCCAGACATAAAGGCATTCACAGAGCCCTTTCAATGGAGACAATAAGAGGATGTTCGCCATTGTTTCGCATCTTCTGACTGAATTGTATGAATGGCAACTGTTCTTCTCTGCATTGCGGAACACCGCTGTGCAAAAGGCCTCCTGTTGGCTTATTTTCGGTTCAACAGCTGCAGTTCTGCACAGGAGCCCGTGCATAACCCTGCTGCACATGACAGCGCTGTGTGAAGCACCCGTCGCCACTTTTTGCCACGTCGTTGCGGACATGTGTGTGCGGACACGAGAGGATAATTTTCAAGATGCAACAGTTCCAGCAGTACGGCATCGCCTCCATAACACAGATGCAGATATCTGAGTGAACGCAGGGCGATCAGAGATAATAAAGCTTGTCCAACAGGTGCTTCACAGGGCTGTTCATCTTGACCTCGTTTGTGTAGGGACTCATTTCCATGTAAGCAGATGCCCGTGCTGCAGCCAGGTGCGCGTAGTAGATTGGCGGCACCAGCGACACCGCTTTTGTGGCTCGCGCATACAGATAGCTGTAGTTGTGAATGAACTCCTGGAGCTCCTCGGCAGAGTATCCGCTCTCGTTGAGCAGGACTTGATACCTGATGGGTCGGGCAGTGCCTTGGATCGCGCGGTGGCTGACAAGGTAAAAGTCAAAGTAAATCGGATGCCCAATTTCTTCGACAACCGTGCCAGGTGCAACGTTTTCGCTGTTGCTGTCATCCATGAACCTCACGCTGTGTCTCTTCTGCGCGACTATAAACGTCAGCTGTGGATTGTAGTCTGTGCGTATCGACCTGCATGCCTTCTTCACAGCCTCTGCCTCGCGCTTGAAAACAGCGTAGAACTGCGACTCCCCCACGCCGTCGCGGAAGAAGATGATTTGCTGTGGCTCAACCCTGTTCCGGTCGCGGAATTTGATGATCATGTCCTTGACATCGACCTCCAGATTCTCGATGATTTCCTGTCCCTTGTCCTGTATCTTGATTGACGTTGCATACCTTCCAAGGTCCTTGTCCATCGACGCAACGATGGCCACCGTGGACTTGGTGCACATGCTTCCCACGCCGGGATGTGCCAGATCTGCTCCAAAGACAATCACCGGAACCTTCGTCACAGATGTCCCAAGCTGTAGTTTTGCGTTTTTACCGCCAAGCTTCGCGTTTATTTTGATCAGGATGTTTCCTGCAAACGATGGCTTGCACAGGTTTCGAAGGTTCGAAAGCAGAATGCACTGCGTAACGACGCCTCTTCCGCGTGTCTCTGCGATCTTTTTGATTTCTTTGTACACGGTTGTCGACCGTGTTCTCAGCAGCACTATTGCAAGCACAGGTGCTTCCTTCTCAAGCACGTCAAAGTACTTTGCAGGTGTCTCCACCTCTCTGATTGTGTAATTTTCGTCAAGCTTCACACCGAACTTTTCGCCGTACTGGATCAGCATGCCGATGTTGGTCTGTATTGTCCTTGTCTCGACCCTGCCCATCGAAAACACAACCCACTTGCAGATGCTCACCGGCTTTAGTGCAGTGACTCCCCGCAGGCTCCATGAACCCCTTTCTGGCGTGACAACAGAGGCACCATATGCAATATTCGGCGCCTTGAGGACCCTTCCCCTGCACTTGGCAAAGTTCGCGTCAAATACAATGCCAAATCCACCTACAACAGGATTGTCCACAAGGCCCATTTCAGATATGCTCCTCTTCAGAAAGTCAAACCTCACCTTAGGTGCACGCGCTGCGAACTTCATCATGTCTGCGCTCTGCCGTTCGTTAAGCTTCCCTTTGTACTTCTGTGTAGGCAGCACCTTCAGAACTTCGAGTGGAAAGTACAGCTCAATCTCTCTCTTTTTCAGCACAACAACCGGCAGATGGGGGTACCTGAGTGGAAAGTGTCTCTCAGAAAAGTACTCCGCCACACTCATCTTCTTCTCGCATGTGCCTTCCCTGCTTTCAAAATAGACTTCGCTTGCAGGTGTGCACATGATTCCAGATATCTTAAACTTAGGGTTTGTCTTAAGATGTGTGGTTGTGAGCTTAGCACCCCTGAGAAAGCTGTCCAGATCCCTGTAGAACTCGTGCTCCTTGATGGCTCCTTCCAACCTTTCGCCAGGTCCGATGTTTTTTAGCTTTCTCACAAGCTCCAGAAGCGGTATTTCCTCGTAGAAGACTGCAAATGACATGTCTGCGTTGAGAAGAAGCCCTTTGTTCGTTACTTTGACGCACTGCGTCAGCCCGCTCCAAAGCTCCAGGCCACCCGGGAGACTCTGTCTCTCAGTACCACTAAATGCTCTTCTTCTTTCTGTGTAGAAGTTGCACTGTTGATGGTGGCGCAGAATCGTTTCCAGCATTTGTACGTGCAGCGAGATGTCGACGTTCTCTCTATTTGTAATGAACCTGTTAATATCCCCAAAGTCAACAGAGTTTTTGAATGTTATGCACATTTTAAACAGCTGCTGTCTGCTGCCCGTGCTCTGCATAAACTCAAGCTCCTTGTCGGGGATTTTTATGTCGGCAACCAACATGTTGAACCCATCGAAAGCCACTTTTGTGTTTTTGAAGTGCTCGCTGTGTACTTTCAGAACCTTCAAGAAGTAAATGTGTGCCAGGCTGCTTTTTACTTCTGGCTGGAACGTCACAAGATAGTTGTACACTGTCTTGTTGATGGATCCCCTGAGTGCAAGCATGTTCGTTGTGAGGCTGACCGTAGGTCCAGTTGCGTTTTGCTTAGGTCTCTGTGCAGGAAATTGGTTCATTGGGGGGTGATTTGTTTCCTTAATAAGAAAACCAACCTATTTTCTGATCAGAACTCAGAGCCGGTGTACGCACTCTCGCAGAGAGATACGGCCTGTGCCAATGCCACCAGCTGCTCCTAAACTCCCAATAAAGCACACATTGGAGAGACAGACGGCCCACGTGAGGGTGCTATCTGAAAAAGAAGGGCACTTGATGGCACTTACTTTGACAGTGAAGCTGCTTACATAAAAATCTAGAGCACCAACTGTGGTCATCTTTCATTTGAGTTCATCTAGAAAACAATTAATCACCGGCTAAACACAACGTCACAGATATCGAAGAGCGTTTTCTGTTCAGACATGCTGCAACACAGAGATACAAAAAGATTGGTTGCTCTTTGAGGAAGAATAAAAAGGATTTATTGAGACAAAAAATAAAACCATGCAAGGCGACTCCAAAAAGAAAAAGGAGCGAAGAAGGAGCAGCATAATGGTTGTTGAGAAGAGCGGGCAGCAGGACGAGATACTCAAAGGGGGACAGGACGACAAGGCTAGCAATACAGGTCGAAGCACTGACGACCCAGCCCCTGATGGCAGCCAGCGAGGTGCAGATGACAAGAACCTGGAAAAGGAGAGTGGTGCAAGCTCCAATTTGTGCAAAGAAAAGGAGCGCGGTTCCCCGAAACATAAAACTGAGAGCAAGGAAAAAGAGCCCGATACATTCAGAAACACTATGAACAACACACACAATAATTATGACAAAAACGAGAAAAAGGACGAAGAAAAAGAGAGTGAGCCACAGGTAGAAGAAAAAAATAGAACGCCTGAAGAGGTTGCGAAGGAGAGGGGCGGAGAGGGCAATGTGGAGAACAAGACCAGCAGCGGTTCAGCAGATGAGGCGAGTGCAGAAAATACAGAGACTCAAGGGAAAAAGAAGGCGGTGGGATTTGCAGAGGAGAGAAACACAGAGCATGAGATCAAGAAGGATGCAGACAAGAGCATACCTGCAGACGTGGAGGAGAGAAATGTAAGAGAAAACATGGCACAAACTGCAGAGAACGAGGGTTACCACGGAACGCTTGCCCCTGGAGAGGATTTCAGCAGCAGGCTATCTCCTGGGTGCGAGATAGAGAAGGAAAGGCAGTACAATAACATTGCGTATGAGGGGTCTGGCTTTAAACGAAGATGGATATTCTACTGCTTCTGGGTTAAGCGCTACTTTGTCATGACAAAGGACGGAATCATCAAGTACTATAGGTCTAAGAACAGAACCGGGAGTGTGTTCATGAAAGCATCCGATCTGGACGTTGTTTCAAGAGTGGACAGACAAGGCAAGCATCCGTACCAGATTGTGCTGAATTCTGGGGGACGCGAGAATATCATAGCGTTTGACTCCTCAAGCGTGAGGGATGCCTGGACAATGAAGCTGTCGGAAGTTATCAGGAACAATAGAGAAAAAAACTAGCAGCAGCTTGCTCCATTGTGTATGTATGTATTTTATTTTGGATACATCTGATTAAAATCACGCCTCATACACTCGTGTTCCATCTCCCATGCACACGGGCCCTGCAATCTATGGGCCACTATTGCACTGCAGAATCTATCTTGCACCAGGCCGGGTGCTGTCACTCCACAAAGCTCGAGTCCGGTCTCTCAGAGAGAGGTCCTTCTTGCAAAATAGAATCATCCTGCACATCGATTTGTGTGGTCGGATGCAAGGCAACCTCTCTGCTTGCAACAATGCTCTGTTTGACGAACTTCTTTGGCATTCAGGGGTGCGGTGCGTTTCCATCTCCATCAAGCCTGCAGTGCCACGTGTATTTCGAGCCATCACGGCTACAAACTGCTGCCTTACAGCTACACACAAACTCGGGCTGTTTTGCATCTATGATTTACACGTTTCTAGCGACCAAAACCTCCAAAACCTTGAAGAAAAACTTGTGGACCTCCATGCACTCGAAACTAATGTCCTCCTGTAGAAAACTCGGCAGCTCAGTGCAGTTTGTCTCAACCAACCTGTAAATGTATGCATCGTCCTCCTCGCGCAGCTCAAACTTTATTGTCTTTTGTCCATCTCTTCCAATCACGCTCTGCCTAATTGAGTACACGCTGTTGTTCTCAAGTATTTCAATACCCGTGAACTTCTTGAACAGCATGGCATCGCTCTTCAAGCTCCGCAGATACTGATTCTCGATTCTGTACATGTTGATGTTCTCCTGTTCCTTCTTCTCTATCTGGATGTTGATGTTGTCCAGGGTTGTAGAATTTGTTGTGCAACTGGAATCCTTTCTGTTCATGTCGCTCTGCTCTTCTGATTCCGCATCGCGCACGCTACTTTCCACACGCCGTCTTCTCACAGTATTTTTCACAAGTGGTGTCTGTCTCTTTTTGGGTGTTTTGAAGGTGATTCGCTTTCTTGGTGTTTTCATTTAAGGGCTTCGTTTTTATTGGCCCATTTTGCATTCTGGCGCCAAGAGCAGCACACTCCTCGTCTGTGGGCCGCATGCCAGACGAATTGCAGTCAGTATAAGGCGTCTGTGCGCTTCCCCTGGTGCACAGATATTCACACCTCTAGGCACTCAAGAGGGACAGCTAGCCTTCTGGCGAGTGCTGGTTCTGAGGTAGCCGCACACTGTGGCAATAGGTGTCTGCATGCATGCCAAAACTCATCTCAAATATATGGTCTTGAGAGACCAAAATGGTATCTGAGGGATTCGAACCCCCGCCTAAATCAATAGAGGAGATCTTGAGTCACCCGCCTTAGTCCACTCGGCCAAGATACCTCAAGCACAACAGATGTGATTACTTGTATCTGTGTTTTAGTTATAAAAACTGTAGAGAGAGTGCATTGCAGATACCATATGGGGAAAAGCCGTGCATCTAGTTGGTTAGAAGCATCGTTTGGGTGTTTACATAATACATCTCCACTTGCAAGCGCTCCGTGACGTGTATGATGGGCACAATTCTGAACATTTCCCCCTCATGGATGCTACTAAAGTAAACAAAATAATCGTAATAGGTCCTCCGGGTTCGGGAAAAGGTACACAAGCAAAGCGCATAGAGCAGAATTTTGGCTACAAACATATATCAACAGGATATATTCTTCGCACGGAGAAGGAGAAGGCAGAGGCTATGGATGAGAGCATGTGGACACCAGAGCAAAAGGAGATTCTAGACTGCATATTGCGTGGAAACTTTGTCTGCGATGAAACCATGTGGAAGCTGCTAAGCCCAGCTCTTGAAGGCCTAGATAGGTATGTACTTGATGGGTTTCCACGAAAGACAAGCCAGATACCAATGGTGCGTGCAGATCTGGTGATATTCATAAGTCTGCATTTTGACGAGTGTGTTAGGCGAATCTGCACAAGATACGACGGAAGGCCAGACGACAACGAGGAAGTAGCTTGGCACAGAATAGAAACATACATAAGTGAAACGCTTCCTGTGGTTGAGTATTACAAAAAACAAGGCATTCTTGTCAGCATTGACGGATATCGGGACATGGACTTGGTTACAGAGTCCATTTTCAGCATTCTACAACGATAGGCTATGTATTCCTTCTATTGTATCACTTTGTGCAAAACAGAATGTTAGAGTTCTAGCAGTTGAATGCGCATGCACAAAGTGCACTCATGTTGCTAAATCTCAATCGCTGTTCTTTGGTAGTCACATTATGTATCAGAAGCCTCCCCCTGATGTCGACCAGTATTTCGGAAAGCGAAGGTGCCGATAATAGCCCAGAGGAAACGCACACCAACTACAACTTGCACAAGCACCTTGTTGGTGCGCACCTCTCAATAAGCAAGGGTATACATACAGTACAGGAGCAAATGGACATGCTAAAGGCACACACATGTGCAATGTTCCTCAAGTCACAACGGACATACAATTTCAAGAAAATAAAAGACGAAGACGTGTCAAGGTTTAGAGAGCACGTGCGATTTCCAGAGCTGATATTGCCACACGCATCCTACTTGGTAAATCTTGCCAACCCGGAGGTGATGTCGGGAAAGGGCTTTGATGTGCTTGTTGATGATCTCGAGCGGTGCAACCTATTAGGCATCAAAATGTACAACATACATCCTGGAAGCGATGTCAACAAGCTGGGAAGAGGTGCACTTGAGTTGGTTTCAGAGAACTTGAACAGAGTGCTTTCAATCGTTCCAAATGTGATGGTTTTACTTGAGAACATGGCTGGACAGGGCAGCGTCTTGGGATCCTCGTTTGAGGAGTTACGCGCAATCATAGAGGGTGTAAGAGACAAGAACAGAGTAGGCGTCTGCCTAGACACATGCCACTTGTTTGGTGCTGGATATGACGTAAGAACAGTGGAGTCCTTTCAGGCTGTGATGGAGAGGTTTGATAGTGTGGTGGGTATCAGATATCTAAAGGCATTGCATCTTAATGACTCAAAAGGTAGCATCGGCTCTAAAACAGACAGACATGCATCGATAGGCCAGGGTGCAATTGGAATGGAGGCGTTCAGATTTGTAATGGCAAGTAAGATGTTCGTAGGTATGCCGCTCATACTGGAGACGCCAGACCCTTCGTCATATGGCAAAGAGTTAGATCTACTCAGGAGCTTCAGCACGAAACAATAAAATACTGTACTCTTTCTCGCATTAAGAACCTCTGCTTACGTCTGAGTGCAACAAACACACACTGCTAGCCAGACAGACAGTGTACATAGAACTTGTAAAAACAGGCTTCTAAATGCAAAATCTCTGAATGTTTACCCCCATGGAAACAATGATTCTTCTCTTTTTCAAAAGCATTGGAATTCTTTTTCTGATTATCGCAGGAATTGTGCTGCTTGCAGCAGGACTGATAAACGCTGTTGCATACATAGAAGACAAGGCTTACGCTGCAAAAAGACGCATAGACACAATAATCAAGACCATCTGCATAGCGCACATTTTGCTTTGGTTCAGGCACATATCTGTCATCATCATACTGTACAGCCTTGTGGTTCAGTATCTGTTCTATTCCATTTTAGACGTATACCCGGCCTTTGAGCCCACAAACTGGTTTTTCATCGGGGGAACGATTGGGGCCCTTGTAAACCACTTTTTGTTTCTCCGAGAACTAATTTCAAATAAGCTCAATGTGGTAGAAGCGGTTCTGTATTTTGTGGCCTTCGTGTGGACGACGCCCTTCTGCTTTTTTCTCTCGCTAGGAGCCAATGACGAGAGCTTTGCTGTCAGAAATAAGAAGGGAAGAGCAACACTCATTGGAAACCTTTTCAAGAAAATATACTCCATGAACTTCGAACAACGGCGCTTTCAGCATTAGGTGATGCCACTGCACGCAAAGAGAGCTGTCATGAAAACAGCTTGGCAAAGAACGTCGGGCCTTCCTTTTCCTCGTCGCCAAAGATATCCCGCAGTTGCTTTCGTATGTCCTGCTTGTCTCTTTCGTCGATATCATCTCTCTTCTTTATGATGCTCTTCACAAAGTTCTTTGGAAGGTCAGGATACCTTAACTTTAGTGCCTTTGTTTCAACGATGAAGAGATCTGCAGTATTCGTCTCCAGAATGGGTATTATAAACTTCAGGGGCTCCATTCTCTTCTCAACGTCGTCGTGTTCAACGAACTTTGCAAATAGCCCGAGAAGCTCCTCGTAGTCAGTCCTTAGTCTGTGCGAACAGTCCTTGTATATCTGGGCTCGCTTTCTTGTCAGCTGCTTCACGTAGCTTGATATTATCGATCTTATTATTGAAACAATAAATGTGTAGAAGGTGTACTCAAACATCCTTACTCTGTAGTCGTTCAGAAAATCTTCGATTGTAACAACCAGTTTGTATGTAATGTTAGAGCTGTACCATTCGCTTGTGAATATCGTGTCTATAATCACAGAGCAGGTCTCAAGTATAAATTTGCTTAGCAGCATGTTGCTGGACTTCAGTATTTGAATGAATATCTCTCTCAAATCATTCTGGTCGTCCGCATATTGTGCCAGCTTCAGGCCGCTGTTTCCAACCATGATCACGTATTCCTCATACCCGGGCTTTCCTCTCAGCTTAATCGCATCCCGAAACTCACTCTCCATCACGCTCACCAGCTCTTCTTTGAGAAGAAACGCCTCACTAACAATGTGGTTTCTGATCTTTCTGTACAGGGCCTTTTTAAACCTTAGTGGCTCCAGCTGGTTTCTAATAAGCTCAAGCAGATTAATGAAATCAAGTGATACAAACTTAGACTCTTCGTCTGTAGCTGGTATAGTGTCGCGCGACAGAAATGAATCGATTATTTTGTTCTTGATGTTCTGCATCCACGTGCTAATTTTTCCATAGGACATCGAGCAATATGCATCAATCAGCGCATACGTGTCCATCAGTTGCGTTGCGCTAACAAAGTTTGCGCTGTTTACCGCGACATATCTCTCCTCAAACTCAAGGGCCCTCAGCACCTCACCTGGGTCAGAGAAGCTAGCTCTCTTAAAGTGCTCCTTCAGAACACAATTGTAGTATTCAATCAAGCCCTTTACATCCACTATGCAAGCGATGTCGCTGCTGGGCATGGCCTCCATGTCTCTAATTACACCGCTATAGTTTGTTGCAACCTTGTTTCTTATTCGCGATTTGATTCCTGCGACGACCTTATCGCCCAGACCTAGAATGTTTCTATTTACATAGTGCTTGAACATTCTACACATCTCTTCAACATACTCCGTGCTTGGCGGAACCCTAGACTTTGCATCGACTCTTCTAACAGTGTGTTCGTCGTCTATTGGCATTCTTTCGTTTTTCCGTGCCTGCTTGCTCTTTGCGCGTGTCTTGCTCAGCGCATTTTCCTTAACTGTATGCGTTATTCTGTCTTTCTCATCCTCCTTCTTCACTATTTCACCCAAAACACCGGCCATCTCCGTGTTTTCTATCAGGTCTATGCCGAGAAGAAACACCACAAAGTCCAACTCAGCCTTTTCTATCTTGTTTAGGCCGATGTTCTTGTGTTTGTACATTTTTAGCCGAAACTCGCTCATGTCCGCGAACATTCCATAGGCCTCCTCCACTCTACTTGAGTCGCCGTGAGACTCTGTGAACTTCTCATAGAAGAGCTTAATCTCGCTGTCTATGTCCTTTATTCTCCTATAAGAGGTGTAAACAGTGTTTAGGTTAGTGTATGCCATTGATATGAGGCGTATTGACTCAGATGTCTTGCTGATCTCGGGAAATCTTTTTGTCTGCTCAAAAGTGGTGTTTTTGATCTTTTCAAACCAGGATGCTTTTTTTTGAATGCTTGCATTCATACTGGACAAGGAAGATGCAACTGTGGCAGATACAGAACGAGAGATAGCCTCTAGTTTGTCGTCAATGTCACTTGGGTGTTTAAGAAGACTGTTCAGTGTTTCAAGTGCATCGTCCATGGGCATGCTCTTTGGTTTGAGTAATGGAAGGTTTTTCTGTGAGATATTGTGCGATATTTGGCATATAGACAGTGCGCACACATTATACACAAAAAGCACATTGTATATCAGCATTTCCTGTGTATAAAGCCAATCATTCAAACACCGAAAATGGTAATGTTATCGCCACCTTCAGGCCTAGTCGTATAGTCAAAAGGAGCTTGGCCTAAACAAATTAAACAAACGCATTAAAGATGTTTTGCTAGCGTTTACACTGACATCCGATTAAGGTACATTCACGTTAAAAATAGAAAGATATTTTAGCGTAATAATCTCTATAAGCAAGCATTGAAATCGTAATAAAGTATGCGTAACAAGCAAGACCCTTGATTTCGTTTCACATGTCAAAAACAGAATTTCCAGCAACCAAGGCCTACGCCAAGATATACAAGTTTATTCTTGACATCGACAAAAGCATACGAACAGTCGAGCAATCTACAAACAGTAGAGTTGCTGTGCTTCTAGATAGCGTGGATCAAATAACAACAAACACAGCTCTTGAAGACAAAAAAGATCGCTTTGCAAATTCTGCTGCCAAAAAGTTTCACGCATCGCTCAACTCTCTTGAAACTGGAGTTGATACTGATGTGTATCTAAAAAATGCATTTGGAAATGCAGTCAGACTAGACTACGGAACGGGACACGAGCTCAACTTTCTCTGTTTTCTGTACACATTGGTGCAGCAGAATCTTCTGGGTATGTCTGAGGTCTTCAGGGCCATGTGTCATTACTTTCGAATCGTGAGAAACCTCATACGAAAGTTCAACATTGAGCCTGCAGGCAGTCACGGAATTTGGGGCCTGGACGACTACCAGTTTCTTCCATTCCTTCTGGGCTCTTCAGAGCTGCACAACTCTGTTTGTGTGTTGGATAACTTGAAAAAGTCGTGCTATAAGGAGGCGATTGACTTCATAAAGGAAACAAAGGGAAAAGGGAACATTCCCTTTGAACTTATTGCACCCAAGCTCTACAGCATGAGAAACCTCAAATGGACGGACGTGAATGTCAACCTGTTCCGCATGTACAACGAGGATGTGTTGAGGAGCGAGGTTGTGTACCAGCACTTCATATATTCAAAGTACTTGGAGCGCGAGGCTGCATGAAATAAATGCGTTCATTTACCCTGTTACTGACAGGCACACTTGATTGATACAAGTAAATAACTTCTTCCCTTGACACAATAAGACACTTCTGCAGTGCTGCTGGCAAGACAGGAAAGTCTCTTCGCTGCTTTTAAACAGAGACCAGGTGGAGACAGAGACAGGAAATATGCTTTACAGAGCATCAGAAAGCATTCTCATCATAAGATCAGACGACCGTCGTGAGAAATGGATTTCATCATGTGCAGTATAAGCGAATCAGGGCTGAGATATATCACGAGTCAGTCTCGTCATCGGCTCATCACGTTCTAGTATTGGAGATCAGATACATTGTCATCAGAATTCAGAGGTAATTCCAGCAACAAAAATCATCATCTCTCAGGGCTAAAATTTTTGCATACATTTAATGAGATTTTGCGGTTGACTTTCAGCATAAATAAGAAAATACAGGAGGGTGGGGGCAAAATTTATTGGTGCCTGTGGCAAGGTAGTCTCTGAACTTACCATTGCACACTAGGAACTTGCCTTTAGAGTGTTTCCAGGGTCGCTGCATTAAGTTTTCTGTCTTTTTGCCTTGGAAGTAAATACGTGCTCTTCTTGAGATGCGCTTGACATCTGATAATTCAGAAGAGACTTTGTGTAGAACACGTTCATGATGAAAAAGTGTATCTGCATCTGTAACTTAGCAAGAGAAATGCTCATGTTGGGCTCTGCAACAAACTCCGCCAATGCGTGTGAGATCTCGCATTTGTCTTAAACGCAGACACAAGGACCCCATCTTGAATGACCTTTGACGATTCACAGCTATCCATTACATCGCATATGTTTGGAAAGTTTGTGGTGCTCGAGGGCATCGATAAGTCAGGAAAAACTACTGTTATTTCGAAGCTGTGCGATAGAATAAGATCAGAAGACATGTTTTGTGTCGATGTGGTCACTCTTGGATTTCCCAATCGCAAGTCTGCCACTGGCAATGTCATAGACAAGTACCTCTGCGGCCTGGTTGCACTCCCACCAAAGGCTGCACACCTGCTGTTCTCCGCAAATAGGTGGGAGATGCAGCAGTTCATTCTTGAAAATAGGATCAACAGGCTTGTGCTGTGCGACAGGTATTTTTACAGTGGTATTGTGTACACATATGCAAAGGGAATTGATCTTGAGTGGTGCAAGGGCCCAGACACTGGACTTCCGCTGCCCGACATGGTGTTTTTCATTGACACATGCCCTAGTGTCGCTTCGCAGAGAGCAGGGTTCGGAGAAGAGAAGTACGAGAGAATGCGCTTTTTGGAGAAGGTATACAACGGCTATGTGAGAATACTGTCTAGCATTCCGTACTGTGTATTTGTCAACGGAAACCAAAGCATAGACAATGTTGTCGATGATATACTCAAGGTAATTGTAGCACGTCTTTTCAATAAAAAAACTGACTAGTGACACTCTTTTTACACATATTGAAAGTGAACAGTGATGGCAATCTGCCAGAGAGATATGCTGTACTTATCAAGCATGTTCGGAAATATAATTAATTAATACAAACAAATTGCTAAACCGGTAGACTGCAATAAGCAACAAAAAATACAGGCCGATGGCAACATTGAAGGTGTATATAAGAAAAAGGAGAAGAAACAAGTCTGGTAGTGCGGAGGAAAGTACTGTCAAGAGCGAGATGCTTAAAATGCTTGCTGTGCCACATAGCTTCACAGAGACGCCATTGCCATCCAACTTGCATGGAAACGAAGAAAACGAGGAGCAGGAGCAGAGACGCGATGACAAGCAAGAGAGTGCAGATACCAGAGCAAGAGTAGAGCATAGTACAAAGCATGCTAACAGCACGTTAATCTCAAATTTGCTAGGTACGCGGAATGAGCACTTAAGTATGTCTGTTAAGCGCATTATACAGAAAAAAAAGAATCAGCTTACATGTGGAATTCCATGTGATAAAGACACACAACTAGACGAAGCAGTATTTATTGGACAACACAACCGCGATGAATGCGTGAGCAATGTGAAGACCGCAAAAACACAAGATAACAGTTGTACAGGTGCTGCACACAAACATTCTTTATACAAAATGCCAACAAGTGACAAGCCAAAGGTGCAGGGGACCATTTGGTATGATCAAGGATGCAACGATAAAGAGGAATGCTTAGACCAGGAGACAAGGAAAAAAAGACTCAGGTCATTTGCCGAGACTCCTTCCATTCAGATATTGACGCACAGGTACGGAGAAATTCCCCTCTTGTCACCCCAACTTCTGAAAATAACGAGGCTTTTCACCGTTATTTTGTCAATATGCAGGTTCAACAGCGCAAAAGACATGATGACGATATACCACAAGTCAAAAAAGTGCATGGAAAATCTCTTGAACAAAAAGGTGTCTGTAGCAGACATCGAGCAAATCAATTGGCTGGTGCCTGATGCGCTTTCTTTTCGGAAAATTGAGATCATGCACCTTGGCGAGAAAGTCACATCCTTCACCATTGAGGTTGTGAAAAGCAGCCCGCACATGATTGAGGAGAAAATCATGCAGTTTGTCAAGGACACGCAGATGAAAAGAAACAGTGGCGAGGATGTTGTTGTGCCTCGGAGAGCTCTGTTTGGTGAAGGGCTCTCTGAGAAGCATGAATTTTCAGAAGACGCGAAAAGAACAGAGGGCAACAGTGCAGAAGATGGCGATGAGAAGCGAATCAGATACAGGGAAGCAGAAGAAAGAGGACGAAGTAAGGCATTGACTGTGCTTGAGAGAATCAGAGAAAAAGAAAGAATGCGGCGAGAAGATTTTATTGCAAAGAGCAGAGAGCAGGAGGAAGTTAACATCCTAAGAAAAAGAGTTGAGTCATATTTTGCAGTAGAAAACAAGAAGTCAGAGAAGATAGACAGGCTAGTATGTGTTCTTTGCATTCACAACGGAAAGGAGTACATGAAGAAGCTATGCGAACACTACAAGTGTTTTGTTCAGAGAGAATGTAATGGAGAGGTTTTTCTTGTTCTGAACACATAAGCTTCTATGAGCATTATCGCTGCATATGCGTGCATGTGATAGCTTCCAATGTGCTGGTAAGCACTGCAGAAGTGTATGTAGCAAGCTTCCAGATTCTGTTTTGCAGAAGCACTGGGCTGCATGCAGGCCTGCAGAAGGTACACGTTGAAAATATGCCCCCATGAACAGTGTTAGAATATATGAGCACATACGCATGTCGCAGAACAACCAAACATCTACACTGGAGACCTTTCACCTTATAGATACTCTTTATGAGAAGTTCTCAATAGACGATATAAGAACTTTTTACAACGAACATGATATGCGGGATAAAAAAATACTTTTTATGGGAGAAGAGACCCTGAGTCTCAGCGATATCTTCAGGGAAAATGAGAATCTTGCAGCAGCACTGCCTGCAAACAAGAGCCTTTTGGGGATGGCCGTGTCAGATATCATGGCTCTGGACGTGAGCATACACCATCTCACGGAGATTGTTGATGTGGCAAACGCAAGAAAGCAAGAGATATTAGCACATATCTCGTCACAGGGCATTAGATGCACTACAGCTGCTATTTTTGCCATATTGCTCAACATGGAGGATAATGTGAGTATTGAGAACGTGGAGTTTGAAAGGCTAGAGGCCATCTTTTGTATAGATTGTCTGGTTAGATATTCTATGTCGCACAGTGGCTTTCAGAACAGATACGTACGCTTCCTTGCGGATAGATGGCGGTTCAATGAGATAATCAGAGTTGCAGATACATGCACAATTCCATTTAGCATGTTCAGACCGTTCTCTATCTTTTCTGCACTTGAGCTGTACTTGTTGTATCTGAAAAGAAAGACCATTATGAATGGGGACGCAATTGAGGTAAGAAACCTGGTCTCTAGATTAAAGCATTTGTCGGAACGAAAGAAGCAAGTTGATGATGGAGTGTCGTCTATGGAAAACACCTGCAAAGCGACTGATTCTCGCATATTTCAGACACTTGAAAGCCTGTGCTTGGCAAAAGAGGGAGATATATCAGAAATATGCAGAGACTTGGTAGGAATTGTTCTTGAAAAGAGATCTGACAATGGGCTTTTGAAAACCAGAGAGTGCATTGAAAGCATGCTCCTGTTAAAAGAAGGCGATAATCTCATGTACGGTGTAAGAAGGTACATGAGACACATTGTGAAATATGGAATTTCGCTGTGCACAAAAATGCAGGAGATTCAAGATGCACGGGCAGTGTTGGCATTTGTAGAGGCCGCAAAGAAGAAAAATGTGCATTTGTGCAAAAGAAGCGTGTACGGCGGAACTGCTGAAGACAAGGTTGTGCTGGAAGGTCTCATTGAAAAAAACACTGAAGTCACTGCAAAAAATGATGTAGATGTGCAGTGTGTTCCTCTTCTGAATGACTACTCATGGCTGGAGGAGGATGAAAAGACTGTTCTACTTGAGGCTTACAAGGGTGCATATCCACCAGAAAAGCTCTCTGCTCTTGCAGAAGTATGCAGGCTTGGCAGCGATTGCAATGCACCTGATGTAAGAGGACCTCTTCGCTTTCTTCTGAATGCTTCAAGGCAGAATACAATAAACACAGACGTGGTTAATGAAAAGATATATGCGCTGACTCACAGGGAAAAGATAGAATTTGTGCACCAAGCACAGTCTCTGGAGAACTTCAAGCCATGGTTTTGTTTCAGAAAGCCAACTCTGAATGTAAGCAGAGAGTGTGCAGCCACGTTTCTGAAGAAAATATCGGATCCAATAGAAACGCTGTATACGATGAAAGAAAACCTAGAATGTATATTTAGTCTAACAGATGCATACGACCCTCTTGTCATCTTGCCTCTTATATTGAGCATTTTGGAGAGAGGCGAGGTATCTTCTGAGTTTATTATGGAAACACAAAGATATCTGATTCATACCGTCTTGAAAGACAACTTCTTTGCAGAGGAAAATCTGGTGTCTATAAAAAGAATAGTCGATCTTGTGCTATGTGCAGACCTCGAAAAAAGACACAGAGCGGTGATAGAAAGAAATTGCGATGAAATTATCGGGCTGCTAAAGAAGCTTGCTGTGCTATTTGATAAAAGGATCTTTGTCAGAAACATAAAGTGACTACGCAATGTTCGCAGAGCATACGCTATCTTCAAATTCAAAAAGAATAGAGCGATGCTGTAGCATATTGAAAATGCGAAATGCTGCTTGTATATGAGCTAGAGCAGTAGGCGGTATGGACTCGAGTGATGCTTGGTGTTTGTGTTGATCATTCACGAAAAGAGAGCATTGAGTCTTCTGTATACTGATTGCTAGTAAATTTACTTAAATCAGAAAGTTGTCACAGCACGTGATTTACAAAAGCAAAGTGGCTACAAAGCGCAAGTTTCACGACGCGTGGGCGTTCTTTCTCTACGCAATTGTGACCTCGGCAGTGTACGGCCTGGTTGTCACGCAGTGCAACTGTCTTCTGCTTCAAAGCATCAAAATCAACTACCACTTGGCAGCAGTCGCCCTTGGCTATCTTGCAGCATTCGTCTTCACAACCGTGCTTCTTTTTCGCTTTTGCCCCAAGTTCATACTCCACTTTTCGTTTCTGGGCGGAAACATTCTCAATCTGTGTTTTATTCTGCGCTTTCACGAGACATATTTGGTCATATACGCTGCACTCTGGGGAACGATCAGTCTACTCTTCTACTTTTTCTACGGATACCATCACATTGCCTTCACTGCAGTCATACTCAGAGACTCTGCAAGAATCCTCATCGCGTACTTCGCCCACTTCGTCCTAGCAGAGATTGTGTCCACGGCTCTGATTGTCGCGCACTATGCAGCCATCTTCTTCTGTGCATCTGGCATGCTCAAAGGCTTTCACAAAGGCACTCTGGAGGCACTTCTTGTTCTGTGCTATTTCTGGACAGAAAGCAACTTGCTCTATGTTCTGACGGTATTCTCGTCGAGCATTGCAGGAATTCACGTACTGAGTCGCGGAAGACCAGAACAGATGCTGTCCAGGGCACTCAGAAACACGTTTTTCGCCCTTGGGTCGATATGCCTGGGCGGTCTGATAATAGCAGTGGTCAAGACTCTGCAGTACTTTGTACGCAGATCACATAGAGACAGAAAGTCACTGCTCATGGACATACTTCAAATCGTGTGCATGCTGCTTCTTTACTTTATGGAGGATATTGCGCGCACAATCAACGACTGGGCGTTTCCCTATCTCGCAATTTATGGAACGTCGTTCAAAAGCTCTGTCGCATCGAGCTTTCAGGTGGCCGTGCGAGAAGACGGCGCAGCCATCATGGCGTCGTCGTGCATCAACACGGCTATCTTCTTTGTTGTTGCTACTGGCTTTCTGGGAAGCTGTGCCATCCTGTTTTTCGTCTGCATGATAACAGGCAAGATCTACCTTCTGAGCTTTGAAGACATCAAATACACCCCGCACGTGGACATTGTTCTTCTTCTGGTGTTCATGCTGTTGTTCATGGCAAACTTTGCCGAGCTGTTCTCTGCACTGTCAAAGTCAATCATGTTTCTCTATGCAGAGAACCCAGGCACCGTCGCCGAGGTGCTTCCAGACTCAGGAAACGCCATGAATTGAAGATCGAGAACATTTGCATCCACAAAGAACACATACTAAGCAGACAACGAGCGGTAGATGCGTATATGATTCTTGATGTAACAAACACCAGGCTAAATGCATGCACATGCACTAAAGGAGTCTGAGGTCCTTGGAATTCTTTGTTCTGTATGTCTTAAATAAATATTACAGCTTTTTTCTTATCTTGCAGCGTTAGCATCGAAGAAACATTTAAACATCACATTTTGGTCTTGATAACTTCGCAGATATATATGTACTTGAAGACTTTAATGAGGCCATGTTGTGAAAATATGCTATTTCAAGACACACAGCAGAGACAGCATGTGGTCTTATAGTGAACTCGTGATTCAACAGTAAACAAGCCCTGTCAAGGACGGTGAGACCAATTATCTTGCAGGTCTCTTTTATTATGTGCTAAACAGCCCATACATAATGCAAGACATAGAGAGATTTACCGTCGAGAATATCAACAAAATATCGCTAGTTTTGCTAGAAAATGCGTCTCTTCGAGACAAACACCTTGACAACTTCCTGATATTTATACTGAAAACATTCAAAAACGAAGCAGAGTGTCTCTCTAAACTCAAAGTCATGGACACAAAGAGGATCAATCAAGCGGACGGCACGGTAGAGCAGATATTTGCAACAGTACTGAGCATCAAGGGAATCCGGCTTGCAGGAGACATAGAGGCAGCGGCAATACTGTTGACATCAAGTTACAACCCGAAGATATTCAGCAGACTTGTCAGATGGTACTTCAAAAAGAAAAAGGCATCAAGAAAGCTCACACGAGACATATGCTCGGAAATATTCAAAATAAAAAGAATTGCAAGAATCAAAGAAGTTGAAGAAAGCAGCGACAACGAATGCTCAGAAGGGAGTATGTTGCAAACAGCGTCGTCTGACGGTGCAGCATCGTCAGAAGAACAAGACGCTGTTGAGAACACCAACTGCGGATTAATCTGCACAGGCAGCACCGCAGAAAATGCACATAGCAGAGCCAACTTCTTTTTTGCAAAGAAAAAAGTGGTAGACGACGATGTGGCGGTCCAGAGACTTTTGAAGCTCCTGAATGTCATTGTTTGCAACAGCGGAAGCAACATAAAAGATTTCTATCACATAACAACGCTTTTGAGAATGAGGAACAAGACGGCAAAGGAAATAGTCAACACGTACATTAGAAACCTAAAAGACTACACCAACTTGGAAAGCTGCTTTATTGAAGGGCTGAGAATTTCCCCAAAGATGATTTTTATTTTTCCACAAGTTTACAGAAAAGTACAGGAGTTCTTCAACTGGGCAGAGTTCATTGATGTCATAAAAGAGAGACCAAGACTCGACATTGGATGTCTCAATTCGGTAAAGGTGCCACCAGAAATGCTCGGACAAATCTTATACGGGCTAAAGATGGGCAGAGATGTTGTCAAGTCACAAATAAGAAAGATGAACCTGGACGAGCTTCTAGGGCTGAAGCTTCCTCGAAACAGAAAAATAGAAGACGCAATTCAATCGCGAATAGACAATATCAAAAGAAAGCAGGAAAGTGAGACCAAGCATGCATGAGGTTTGTGCAAATGTGTTGTTTACTGGAGCATCTGAGAAGATAGCCAGTTTTCTAAAAGTGTCCTTTCCTCATCATACTCCTCAGACTCTTTTTTGTATCGAACAACCTTTTTGTTGTTCTCCTCTATTTTGTCCTGAAGCGTCTTTATGTATTCGTTGAGCTTCTTTACAAGAGAATCAAGATCGTTCATTTCCATTGGGGTAGGAATGTGTGCTGTTTATTGGGCTGCAGCCTCTCTGACCAAAGGATTCTGGTTGCACTATAAGATATTCCAGAAATGCTAAAGTTTTCTGCAGGAGCAAAATAGAGCAACTGTATCGTCCTTGCGGGCACACTTTTTTGTTGCCCACTGAGATGTAAGGCGCTCATGAAGGGCTTTGTTTACTGCATACCAATCGTTGTTTACAGCCTGAAACATAAATATGCACTCTTGCCAAAACAAAAGATGGAAAGAACAGTTCCGCAGAGGCAAACAAGAAAGGTACATGACGTATGGGCACTCGTTGCATTTATTGTTTACTCAGCAACAACCAACTGTCTTGTAGTGCTGCATGAGCACATAAAGCCGCACCAGATTGACCTGGATCTTCTGTGCAGAATATCATGGTGCGCAGGTGCATTTGTGGCAGGATTCATAGTTGTGACGCTACTTTCATTTCGATTTATACCAAAGCCGACACTTCACGCAAGCTTTGTCGCATCGATTGCCTTCTTCTTGATATTAGCAGCAGCAAGCCGAAGCGCAATGAGCATATTCCTTTGCTTTCTGGGCGCAGGTCTGTCGCTGTATGTATACATATACTGGGGAATGAGGTACATTCCCTTCACGTCTACAGTTCTGAAGGGAGCAACATCCATAGTCCTTGAGCACTGGCTTTCGGTTTTCTCGGTGCATGCAATGGTTTCCATCATATTTACCGCACAAATGATGATATCTATTCTTGCCCTGCTCTCCACGGACATAAGAGCCGATTACTACTTGCACATCATGTTCGTCATGCAGCTGTTGTGGTCTAAGGCAAATGGAATGTACTTCTTCATAGTCTTTATATCGAGTGTGGTCAGCATACATGTGTTCAACGCAGGAAGGCCTGTTAAAACGCTCATCGAGCCACTCACAAACACGCTCTATGCCTTGGGGTCGATTTGCATCGGAGGGCTTCTGCTTGCTATTGTTCAGGTTATGAGGTACATGCTCCGAATGTCAGAATCAGAGGACAGGAGGAGGGGGAGAGAAAGAGGCATACTGGAGCGCATATTCATCGAAATTGTGGAGTTTCTGCTGGTGTTTCTTGAAGACATCATCAGGCTTGCAAACGATTGGGTCTTCGTGTACATTGCTGTGTATGGAAAGTCCTACAAAAAGGCGCTCCAAGGAAGCTTTGAAAAGGCCACGGAGCCTGGAAACAACGTCATGATCAGCTCTCTGATAGTAGACAAGGCACTGTGGTTTTTCAGTCTTGTGGGCGCTGCTGCCTATGTTGTTTTTATTAACGTTGCTGTCGGGTTCGATTCTATCGTTCAAACATCATCGTATAACGAGTTTTTCCTGCCAACATTGATTACTGTTTTTTCACTAACAACTTTCCTGAGCATGTTCAGTGCAGGCACAAAGTGCATATTGTTTGTATACTCAGAAAAACCTGACTGTGTCGAAAAGACGCTTCCAGAAGTGCATGCTGCTGCCAGAAAAGTAAAAGAGGGCTCCAAATAAAGACTGTTGTGTTTTACTACAGCTGTCTGCGGTGATGTTGGGGTGCACAATTCTTGCAAGTTGAGCCTCAATTGAAGTAGCCTTGTTTTTCCTAGCGCTGACTTGTATGATGAGAAATCTCCCGGACTTCATCAGAAAGGATGATGTTGTGTCTCTTGAAAGACAGGATGACGCGCTAAGCAACAATGTCTTTGTTGTTGAGACATCAGAAAAGAAGTTTGTCGTCAAAGAATGCAAATCAGAGCTTGAGTCTCAAATGCTGGCGTTGCTAGGCCGGCCTCGAATAGTCTTCAAGTCTGAGGGAGTGCTTGTTGAGGAGTACATTGACCACCAAAAAGCAGAATTCTCCAGAGACTGGAGAGAGATTGCACGCTCTCTGCGCAAGTTTCACAAAACACAAGTTCCTTTTAAGCTGAAAACACATATAGAGCTGGTTGGTTCAATAGTTGAGAAAGACTTATCATGCTTGGACAGTCGTGTTGTTCAGGTGCTCAGAAGAGCAGTGACAAAGACATGCAGTCTGTTGCAATGCACAGATACAGACATACCGACTCTCAGAGGCATATGCCACAATGACTTGCAGCCAGGCAACATTCTGGTAACAGATGAGGGAATATTGTTTATAGACTTTGAGTACACGTGCATCGGAGACCAGTTGGTGGACTTAGCCAACATATTTTGCGAGGTGATGTGCAATTATAGCTGTTCATCACTTGATGTGTCTCGCAAATGGTCTTCAGACCAAAAGAAAGCCTTTCTGAACGAATATCTTGAAGGAAGAGATGCTGACTACCAAAAAATCCTGCGCAGAATCGACTGCCTTGAGTGCTTCTCGCATTTTCTTTGGTATCTTTGGGGGCGAAGGTCTCTGCTGCAGGGCAGAAGCGCAAACGGATTTTGCTATCTGCGCTACACACAGAGCAGGCTTTCCTTTCTAAGAGACTTTATGGGAAAAGACGACTTCTATGTTCTAGAGGATGACCTGGGAAAACTTACTAAACAATAAACACTATACTCTCAAATATTGAACACACATGCTAGATATGCTGCCCAATGAGATGCAGATGAGCCTTGCAGTGCATTAGAAGCATTGTTTTCTTGGCAAGGAAGGCATGTCCAAGCATACAAGTGGAAACACTTTGACTATCTTTTTATTTTCTCTATCTTCTCAAAAAATGGCATACTACTTTCCTATGACAACAGAAAAGTCACTGCCCGCCGAAAAATCGACTATCTCTCCAAAGTCAAAAGGAATTTTGCGAGGAGAGCAGCTGTCTGTATCAAATCCTGTTTCTCCGAAGGTAGAGGGTCCCCAAGAGTAAAGGCTGTTGTCTACTTGCGCAAGCGAGAAGTCCATTTTCGTGCGCACTTTCTCAACTTCAGTAAGTCTCAACTGCCGCCACACAGAAGCGTCCTCTTGGTCACCAGCTGTGAAGCTGCTCCTGTGGCCAAGGCCAAGCTGTCCATCTCTGTTCTCCCCCCGCCCATACACGTGGCCCTCTGCAGTTACAAGGTGCTCATGCGCAGTGCCCATGGAGACATCCTTCACTACACACTCATAAACACATTGGAGTCGGAGATTCTCCCACGAAAAAAGATGTCCCTCTCGATTTATTGCCATACCGTAGTTTTGGCCTGCAAACACGTTCACGAATCTCTCTCTTTTTTTGTATCTGTTCGATATCTGTCGGGGAAGCAGGCATCTTTTCAGACGTGTGCTTGCACGGTATCCCAGCTCGTTGTTCGTCCCCACTCCAAAAGTTACGAGCCCTCCTTGCCTTGTTAATGCAGCAACAAAGTTCTTTCCACAGACAGCCTTCGCAACATCACCCATGACATTCAGCGGCCTGTGTGCAATCGCACAGCCAGGTGCTGCTCCGAAAACGCCGTGCTGGTCTCTGAAAGTACCCCATATGTACAAGTTGTTTGACGCAGACACTGCTGCAGAAATGGAGCCTCCTGCAGAAATGTCGACAATCTTTTCGCCAATTGCCACAGTACCCGGTAGCTCATCTCCGTCGCGTCCAAGAGCGCCCTCATCGTTTACGCCCCAGGTTATGACGTTTCCCTGCTCCAGCAGCAGCGTGTGGAGATACCCACACACGACCTTCTCGCCGTCGACCGGCAGTTTTGTGGGGGTCGTGCCTCCGCCGCAGTCCTCCGGAAGCCCACACTGACCCATTATATTCGATCCGAACACATAGACCGCCATGGGTTGGAATTGTGCTGTTCCGTTAAGATCACTAGGCTACAGAGACGTCACGTCTTGTGCAGCACGCTTGAGAGTATACATGTGTTAAGCACATGTGGTGAATGCATATCCTCTTACGTCCTCGCAGTGGCAAAATCGCACCCCCTGGCACAGAGCGGGCCAGCGGGGTTCTGTTCTTCTGCAGATCTGTTGAGTAGCCCCAAATGGTAAGTGAAATTCTAACTTGAGTCAAAAGGATCAATAGCTCGCGCGGGAAAGGTAAGAAACCAGACACCAAAGGTTGAAAAGCAGGAAAAGCCCAAAGCACTGACCGGGAGAGCCCGAAAGAGGGCTCTATACGAGAGAAGGCTGGAGGCAAACTTCTTTGAGACAAGGAAGATGAAGATGAACCCAAACTTTAGTTAAATCATTCTACTAACAGAGCACCGTCTATATGGCTTGTCTGTGCCGTGCAGCTTATCTACGCACTCGTGAGCTCACATGCGACCAGACACATCTGCAAGAGTGGCAGCAGCAGTTTGCAGATGCGTTGCATACTTGCAGCAGGGATCGTGAGCCCATGGTACGTAGGAAGGACTCAAATAGCAGCACGTTCATTGTTTGTGTATCATCGTTATTGGCATGCAGCAGTGCTCTGTGAAGTACACACTGTTTTTCTCCGCAGGAGCAGCACAGGCAATCTCTAAGGGTGATTGGAGGGCGATGTGCACGAGCTATTTGTGGAACTTGCTCCTTATTTAAAGGGGGCACTTAAATTGTGCTTGTGTTGAAGCACCTGCTGAAAACATGTCCACAAGAACTTTCAAGAACATCCGAA
The DNA here is from genome assembly GCA_007674295.1 of Antonospora locustae. Taxonomy (NCBI): domain Eukaryota; kingdom Fungi; phylum Microsporidia; genus Antonospora; species Antonospora locustae. Next base: position 130,458 of record CM017460.1, read on the forward strand.
TTTTTGTGCAGCTGTTTACAATGCTGCTGGTTCTCACAAGCCTGGGATTTTTTGGAGAGCGGTTATTTGACCGTGACTTCATATTCCTCGACAGCGTTATAAACAAAAGCAGCATATTCAATCTCGGCTTCTTTTATGTCTCCTCGGGTGTGCTGAGCATCATTTTCGCGCTCTTTGCATCGTGCTGTGTCAGCAGCAAGATTCGAGTCTACATGCGTGTCTTTCTGCTTTTCGGCTCGGTGGTAGTATGCATCATGTCTGTGTCGCTGATATTCGTACACATGTTCTATTTCTTGATATTCACAGAAAACTATGAGTACTACGTTAACGGATCAAGGTCTCCAGGAGGCGCATGGTCGACCATACAGCTTTCGCTAAAGTGCAGAAACATAAACTATACAGAGATAACGAAGTCAGTTGAGCTGTACACAGAGAGATGTGTTCGTGTGTACGTTTTGCTGACACTTCTTTCAATAGTGTTTTCTCTAGTTCTGCTACTCCTTGCCAGGCTGGCCTCTAGGTGTAAGATACAAGAGGACGAAACATATGTTCCGCCCATCAAGGAATGTGTGGGCGCTGGATTCTCGTCTGCATCTCTGCGCGTTAAGAGAGTCATTGAAGCAAATGTAGGTGTTACGCCGATATAAACAAGACGGTGTAATTTGTAAACTAAGCTTGTAAAGTGCAGAACGTGGCGCTTGTCTTTTCCTTTCGCTCACAAATATAAGATGCGGCAGCCCAACTCTTGTGAGTCTGCGTAATTGAACTACTTAGTATTGTGCAGAAATACGATTGCATTCAGACACTGGGGCCTGCACCTCTATGTTGTGTGCAGACAGGTCTCGATCATTCGTGCCTTGCCGTTGCAGTGCTTGGACATCTTTTTAGGTATGCGTCGGCATTAATTTTGTCATGTAAAAGAGGCTGAAGAAGACCCAACGTGCAAACATGCAGAAACACAACATATGGGTTGCATCAAATACACATATTCACGATTACGTTAAAATATCTGTTCCAGGTTTTATCTAACATGCTACATTACTCTTGTTTGCCTAACACTCGCAATCACAGCTTTTTATCTGCGTTGTCTCTGACCGACGTACATACACTTAGTCCACAGCATGTTGTAGAGCACTGCACTCTGCAAAGCTATAGGCAGAGGCATCTGAATATATATCGGCATGTTCTATTTTGCAGCACTCGTTGCAGTCTTGCCATTGCTCATCACTTTTCTAAACTTAATCGTTTTACATAGCGCTTTATTGTCAGCTAAATTGTATGTACACTTTAACAGCGATAGATGACTTGATAATAACCGATGTTAAGTTAATTAGATTTGATCTCTATTGCTACAACTTACTTTTTATCTATGGATTTGTGTTTCATACCGCGAGCGCAGAGCTTGAATATAGTACAGCACACTGTCTCTCAAGTGAGAGCAAGATGACAGGGCATCAGACACTGCGGCCCGCACTCTCGCTTTATGGCTTTTTCTTCATGCATAATGCTCTCCACGACATGCGCCTCTTTTCTTCTGGCATTTTGGTCTGCTGCATGTCATTTCTGCAGACGAAAGGTCTGTATGGAGACGCCACAACAGCGGCACAGCACTTCACAGAACTCTCTATTGCCAGGCGTATGTGAGCTGCACTCACATGCAGCAGGGCTTTCACAGCATGGTGAGCAAGAACAAGGGGTGGAGAGTTGCAGTCAGGCACATTGGAGCCTTTGGTGCAACGTCTCTTGAAACAGGCATCTAGTGCTTGTCAAAGACGCAGAAAAAGACATAGCGTGACGGCCCAGTATCGCTGTCAATTGTGATGCAGGAGTTGTGCCTGGACATGTGCAGGTGCGTGTACGTTCTTTGCAGAGAGCGAAGGCAAGGAAGAGTGCTTAGTTTGAGATGTTTCTGGACATGCGAAAGTGCAAGCAGAAGGTTCTTTGCAAGACACAGGTGCTTGCGTCACGATGGACACCATGCGAGACGGGCTCATGTGGAGGAGGACATTTCTGACGCGGAGTAGTCTGGTGCACGCGAAGCGAGATGGAGACAGGTGCTTGAACATGCATGTACACTGCAGAGTGCATGCAGAATGAGTTGCGTTCTGTGACGAGTGTTGAGCATGAGGATCACACAGCTACGATGCATCAAATTAGAAGAAGAGTGTGCAATGCCAGAAAGCATGCTTGACCTTCTAATGTGCAGGATCTTTAGGTCTGACGCGACATCTGTTGCTTGAGAAGGAGATCGTCCGCAGCATGACGCATGCCGAGTAGAGGCAGAACGGACTCTCATGTCTAACGCGCCTCTTGACACCAGCAGCTTCAAGACCAAGGTTTTTGATGTTGTTTTCTGTACACATGCGGAAATCACAGAGATATGATGCACATTACCACGCATCATGCGAGTGCAACGCTGAACGCACAGCAGCATTGAAGGTATGGAATGATTGTCGTGCTAAGCAAGCAGAGAGAGTGGGTGTTCGGAGCTATTGTGTCCAATCAAATGTTCAGCAAGAGGATAGAGTTCTTGTGCGCAGTTCACAAAAGATTTGCAAACATTGAGTATGCCTTTTTGCGAAATAGAACTACAAAATTTCCAAACCAGAGAATCTTCTCAAAGCATCACAGGGTTGCAGCCCAGATTGTGCCATTGCACTTGAGTTCGTGGTAGTTTGTTTTTTGGCACCAGAGGACTTTCTTTTCCTTGACAAAAAACAGCGGTTCTGTCATCAGATGTCAATCCAAGAGAACGAAGCAGACCCATGCTCAGAATGCAGCATGTGTTGCACTTGCACTGGTGCAAATGCTTGTAGTGGCAGGAACAAGGCTTGACTACAGGGAAAGATGTCTTCGAGCGATACCAAAAGAGGTGTTTGAAGCCAAGTACTTGGAGGAGCTTGATCTTAGTGACAACCAGCTGACAGCACTTCCAGAGACAATAGGACGTCTGGAGAGGCTGCAAGTGCTTCATATTATGTTTAATGAACTAACAGGACTTCCAGACAGAATAGGTAACCTTTCGATGCTGAAGGAGCTTTATCTTAGTGGTAACAAACTGACAGCACTTCCCGAAAGTACAGGTGACCTCTCGATGCTGCAAATGCTTTATCTGAGCGATAACAAGCTAGCAACATTTCCAGAGAGAATATGTGGCTTGTCACAGCTCCAAGTACTTAGTCTAAGTCGTAATGAACTGACAATGCTTTCGATGAGAATAGACGAACTGTCACAACTGCAGGTGCTTGGCCTTAGAAACAATCAACTCACTTCGCTCCCGCACACAATAGCAGATCTCCAGAACGTCAAGATGCTCGATCTCAGAAACAATCCCCTTGTGGGGCGCGGTGAGGGTGACACTCTTGGGTGGCAGGATCTTCGTGAGCGGCTCGAAGACAGAGTCATTCTCTCGTAGAGCTAATTTGCAGGCCCTGTCACGGTGATCAACGAGGACAACGTGTACAGAGACTCAGAGAGGACACTCTCCACTGGAACATACAGAGACACGACTCACTGTCATCGAAAGCATCTCACCCCATACACAGTCCACACAACCTTCTTGCCAGACACGCACCGCCCACCACCGACAGAAGAGACATGGCAAGCTACATCAAGACCGTCTACGGCATAGACAAAAATGCATTTCGAGGATGGAGAATGTACACAGAGTCGCTCTCAGAACGTGCACAACACGTGGCGACACATACTACGAGACAGGCAGGGCATACGCACGGAGTACGAGTCGCGAATGGGCACGTACGATCAGGACATTCACGGGGGCAGTGTGGGTAACGTGCAGGACGAGTTCTGCAGAAAGCTCACGCGTCGTACGTGATGCGGAAACCAGCCTAGGAGATCAACGAGACACGAGAAGGCTGGGCGAGAAGAGTATGCAGAAGAGAGAGACACAGTGCACAAGAACTCGCAGAGAGGCAGAGGAAAGCACAGAACAACAAAGAGAGAGCATGTGGTGAGTTCTGGAGAAAACAGATGTTTTGATACAAACGTTACCACAACGGTCCAAACGATAATCAACCTGGCAGGATCGGACATGCAGAGAAGAAGCACGTTCGAAATGAAGTTGATACAGAACGACATCAGCATCAGGCAGAAGAACAAATAAATAATTCTTTCTGCAGCTATCACATTCTAGCGCGATTCTCCAGTACATCCTGTCAAACTGCAGTCCAAAAAGATGAGAGCATTGCTAGGTACGTCATCGAGTCTGTGCGTGTGTGTTCACGAATGAAGTGACAACACCATCACCACATTTACAGACGATAAAAACAGCCTATGTATCTGCAGAGAATGGTGTGCATGGGAATGGATGTGCTGTGTTGTCTCGGCACACAGGACATCAGCATGTGTCCAGACGAGAGTGCACTCACTGTGCACTTCACCGGCAAGTACGAAATTCAGTATGAGAACAGGACATCAGCATGCGTCCAGACGAGAGTGCACTCACTGTGCACTTCACCGGCAAGTACGAAATTCAGTATGAGAACAGGACATCAGCATGCGTCCAGACGAGAGTGCACTCACTGTGCACTTCACCGGCAAGTACGAAATTCAGTATGAGAACTAGCAACACGGAGGGTGTGTTTAGCACCAGCACAAGCCCCGCTCGCATCATGCCAGCAGCGTTCACACCAGCGCAGTCGTCTGTTACAACAGGCAGAGCCGCAAAAAGTCGGGAAAGTTTCCGAGAGAGGTGCAGACGGGCACGAAGAGAGGGGACCATGACACGCCGCGCTCGGAGCGGCAGAGGGACACGGGAGGCGAGACATCGGGTTGGAAGGGAAAGGCAACGAGGCGCCGGGAGAGGCACGAGCGCGGACAGGCGAGGTGCATTGGAGCAGGGGGTTTTGTTGGGATATCAAAGAAGACGATGCTAGAAAGGGGTAGGGCTTAAAGCAAAAAGGAAGGAGCCCATATGTTTGGAAACGGAGTCCGAGTGGCGTTTTGTGCAGGCATGATTGTGCAGATGAGCATGGTGGCAGAAAGAGCATGGGCCGGGAGGAGCGAGGATGGACACCAGGAGGCGGATGCAAAGACAGAGTTTGAGAGGATAGTAGAAAAATGCGGAACGCAGCAGTTCTGCACGGGAGGGCGAGTTAAGCTCGGAGACGATGTCTCAAAACTGGTGTACTGGAGGGCAGGAGAGGAGTCGGCGCCGGGGACGATCGACCTGCACAGCTGGACAGACGCGGATCTAAGGAGGATGAAGGCATGCGCGACGCAGTCGTGCTTCGGAAAGGGGCCGGAGACGGTGTATGACGAGAGCGTCCGAAAGGCGCGTGAGCTGAGGGGAAGTGAGATAGCAACGCAGTATGTCCCGCAGAACAATGCAGAGCTCTACAGGAAGGTCAGAAGGCTGCTAGGAGACAGGGACTTCACGGTGAAGCTACACAAGCTGGGAATATACGAGGAGGGCGGGCACTTCGCAAGTCACAAGGACACGGTGCGGGGAGAGGGCATGGTGGCATCGCTAGTGGTGTGTCTTCCGTTTCGCTTTGAGGGCGGGGTGCTTTCTGTGACGGACAAGCGGGGAATACGAATAGACTTTGAGTGGGGAAAGGCGGGGGAGAAGGAGATGGACTGGGCATGCTTTTTCTGCGACACGGACCACGAGGTGTCGACGGTCACAAGGGGGACAAGGCTGACACTGACGTATGACGTGTATCTGGACAAAGGCAGCAGGGAAGACGAGAAGGAGAGAGTGGAGGAGGAGACAGGCAGGAGAGTGGATGCGCTTGCATCAAGAGAGCTGGGGGGATTGCTGGCGAGGCTGGACGGCCGAAAAAGATATGCCTACCACCCTGCGCAGGAGTACACAATTGGATGCACGGGGAGCTGGGAAGAGGAGTGCGTGGAGGAGAGCTTGGAGTGTGTGCTGAAGGGGATGGATCTGCGGGTGTACAGGGCGCTAAAGAAGAACGGGTGGTGTGCGAAGCTACTAGTGATGTATCCGGAAGTAGACATGTATGGGCCGGAGATAGACTTTGACGTCGATGAATATGCAGACGATGAGGTGTGCATGGAGGAGGCGATAAGAGACGACGACAAGAAAAGGCTGCGCAGGGTTAACGAGCTGGTTGAGGTGAATAGCGCGCAGCAAAAACAAATGGTGGTGTACGAGTACAAGTACTACTATGGAAGCACGGGAAACGAGGCGATAGAGGACAAGGGCATGTACTATGCAAGGACGGTGCTGGTGTTCAGCAGGCGCGCGATCACACTAGAAGAGGTTGAGGAGAGCGAAGAGGAAGAGGATGAATTGTGTGTTATGCAATCGGAGCAGTCACCGAGAGCCAAAGACATGTAGCGCATTGGCGGAGTCTGGAGGCGGTGCCCAGCACAGGCACAAAGCCACGCTCAACACAGAGAGCACGACTGGAGTGGGACTTACGGGAGAGCGAAGTAGAGGAAGTGTTTGAGGCTGCGAGCTTGGGGATGATGGTGTTAGCTGCAACACAGAACGAGGATGGAGAATGGACACAGACCCGCACGGGCAGTGCTGGTCAGGCCGAGAGTGCACGGGCGTGTGTGCCCATGTGCGGGCCTGCACTGTGTGGGGGCGTGCTGGACGTGTTCTGCAGAAAGCTCGCGCTGTCGTACGTGGCACGGAAGCAGGCGAGGAGACCAGGAAGAGCACGAGGAGTGTGGAGAAGAGAGACACCGTGTACATGAGCCCAGAGAGGAGAGCACCGAACAGCGAAAGTCTAGCGGAGGCATGCAGAGATGAAAGGGGCATGTATGGGACGACGCGGACACGAGCACAGCACCAGGCTGATGAGCAAATAAAGATTCTTTCTGCGCCATCATTTGGCCGAGTCTCGCATCACACACTGCAAAGTTGAGTCTGTGGACGTGTGTGCACAAACCAAGGAACAGTAGCTTTACGACATTTACAGGTGACAGAGAAGCAGCCCATGTATCTGCAGAGGACGGTCTGCGTGGGAATGGATGTGCTGAGATGGCTGTGCACACAGGGCAGCAGGACGCATTCTTGTGGACAACAATGGAGACATTGTCAATGAGAAAGCGTACGGATTCGACGTGTGTGTTCAGTGGGACAGAAAGGCGTTTGGCAGGGTATCCGAGATGATTAGAAGGGAGCAGGGCCACGTGAGTGCCAAGGAGGTAGTGAAGATTCTGAGAGCCATGGCCAGTATGAGCAGAGACATGCACGATACGAGAGGAGGAGTGGAGGTTCAGTGGGACAGAGAGGTGTTTGAGAGGGCAGTTGAGATGCTTGGAGAAGAGCAGAGCAACGTTGGTGCCGAAAAGGCGAAGGCGATTCTGTATGCAATGGCATACCAGAGCACAGGGAAAGTCGACATGCTGTGTGTCTGTAACTATATGAAAACGATGACAAACTGGGGAGGGAGAGCCATGAGATCTTTGAGAAGACATACAACATACTGGTTGGAAGAGAGCAGGAGGAGGTGAATGCAGACGACATGGCGGACATTCTGCGTCTGATGGAGCATCTGAAGATACAAAAGGAGTGGAAAGAAGCGTGCAGTGGCAGGCTGGCAGAAAAGACAAAGGAAGACCACAAAGAGGGAGCGATAGAAAACACAGAAATGCACAGAGAAAAAGTGGAGGTGAGGGGCATAAAGCCAGAAAGCTTCTCGTTGTACATGCAGCACCATCTGAGGCTGTATGCAGAGGAGCACGGAATGCGTTTGACAGCGGATGGGGAGAGAAAGACAATAGATCTTAGGCGCAGTAACAGCAAGAAAGAGAAGAGAGAACAGAACAGAAGACTGGGAGCAGAGAGTGGAGGTGGGCGACGAGTACAGAGGACAGACAGCTCTGGATGTCTCAGCGACGTTGTGGGCTGCTCAGAGCATGTGCATGAAGCACATTGCTCTTGCTGCAGAACACTTTCCGCTGACAAAGAGATGCTTGGAGGAGGTCTTCTGCGCAGTAGAGCATCTCCACAACATGCCCGGTGCAGCGCATGTCGCGCAGTGTCTTGCTGCGCAGGACAGGTTCTTCTTCTATCTTGCCGTGTGCTGCGAGAATGCGCAGCTCTCTGTGCATGCAAAACACGCGCTTCTGCACCTGGACAGCGACACTCTCACCGTGCCCGGCGGTGGCGAGTGAGTGCATGCAGCGAGCCGCAGCCCGCGAGACAGTTTAGATTCTTTCCAGTCGGATAACTTTAATAAAGCTGCTGCTCCAGCCAACACACGAGCGTCTCTGTGCTCAATTTGCTCAGACAGCAGCTGCTGCTCTTGCATACGTGACAAGGCTTGCGTTCATTCTGTTGCCCGTTCCAAGAAGCCTCTCGACAAGTGTGCACATCATCTCGTGCCTCAGGCTCCTCTCCGTGCTGCCTGCCATTTTCTCCTGCACGCCGCTGAGAATGCCCGCGACCAGCAGCCTGTCAACACCGTGTGCGGCGAGGAGGTCTGCAAGCTCGCTCGCAAGCGTGTTGGGGCTCTTACTCGTGTTTGCGTCAAAGACGCGTAGAAGACGCGGAAGAAGGCCGCAGGCCTCCCTCTCGCCCAGCAGGGCCTTTCCGCACACAGTGTCGTCGCCATCTGGGCCTTCTGAGAAGTCTATCTGTGCAGTGCGTGAAGACACGCTGTCGGTTTGAATTCCGTCAGCAAAGTCGCATCCATGCAAAAACGCCGCCGTTGCAAAGTGCTGGTCCTTCTGCTCTCCAGAGCAGTTGTTGATGTACTGCTCGATGATCGGCTCGATGTCTCTTTGCACCCAGTCGTCTCTGTCCTCGAGCCTGTCTCCAAGCACCAGTGCCGTGTCTGGTGTCAGCAGGCGGGTGCCTCATTGCGAAGTGAAACCTGGTTCTTGTACTTCTCCCAGAAGACGTCGTCACTTGGCAATCGCCTTCTCCACGTCGCCGATCCCCAGCCTGCACGTCTCCCGCATTCCCGCCAGGTCCGTGTGACTCCGGACTCTCTTGTCGTACTCCTCGTACAGCTCGAGGCGGAACTCCCGGTCGACGCTGTGTGCAAACTCCCCTTCGGAAGGCCTCTGCATCCTTCATGCTACTCACTTCGATCTCTCTTTCTGCTGACTCTGTGCCTTTCGTCGTTGATTATGAACTCAAAGTACTCTGGTATGTCTCCCCGCAGGACAAGGTAGATCACGTACCTTTCGTTGGTGAAGAGCGTTGGCATGTGCTTTCTTGATGGCACCTGCACAATCTTGTTTTTCACATCCAGGCATCCCATGTGGACGAAGCGCGTTATGCTTTCGTGCACGTAGTTATGAACGCCGAAGTTGTACAGAGACTCCGTGCCTCCTGTCTTCTCCAGCATCGAGCTGAGACACGATCCTACGTCGCATGCATCACGAATGAAGTCATGTGTGCCCCTGCCCGCACGCGCAACCTCCATGACTGTGTCGTACGACACACCATTGCCTATGCCTATCGCAAAAAACCGCGTGCCCTTCGCTGCCTCGCGCTGTACAAGGCTGGTGATTTCCCGCAGATTGCTGTCGCCTCCGTCCGTCAGCAAAATGATGTTTCTCCTGATGCTGCCGTCCTCTGCAGCAGGTTTCAGATCAACAGCCCTCTGCAGCCCCGCGACAATGCATGTGCCGCCCCTTGGGCCTGCCTTCTCTCTGACCCATTCCTTCTTGTCCAGAAGCCCCTGCTCGCTGGTCAGCCTCTCACTGCACCCCCTGAACAGAACGT